>VDFB02154251.1:0-28724 GCA_007258455.2 Sequoia sempervirens | reverse complement strand
TCACATATATATAATTGAAATTTCAAAAGTTGGTTTGATTGGTTCTTTGAAAGGGGCACATTCTAGGATTCCTAACCCTTTGAAGAGACATGTATTTGAGGTAATCAAGATTTAAATTTTAGAGTTCAATTATAATTCAATGTATATTAATTTTGATGTTAATTATTCGATTTGAAATTATATAGTATAACTAATCTCAATTGTGGTTTGATTTTTTCTTGTGTAGCTACCTTCAGAGCCAAATAGTCCTTCAAAGAGGCTCCATTTTGATGATCCACCAGTAGTTTAGGATGAGATAGATATTTTTGGCATGTAAATTTTGAATAGATATCGAGATGGCATATGCCACATTTTGTAAAACTTTGTTTGAGTTGGCATTGATGCCATTTTTGTATATGGACATAAACTTGATTATTAGATAATTTGGTATATAGAAGTTGACAATCAAAATAATTTGTTCCTCATGTGCATGATTAAACTCTTTGAAAATTTAATCTTGAGCAATGGTTAAATATCAATGCACAATAGCATAAAAAAAATGCTTATATTATGTAGTTTATATTCATATCGTTGATTAAATTGCATTGCACATCTTTCAAACTCAAAGCATTACTTCACATTTGCATAACTAACAACTAGATGTTGATAGATGAAAAAAAATTCAATTAGTATAGTTTTTATAAATTCAACCTAGCAATTATGCAATTACTTCACGTGCATAACTATGTAATAACTAGGAGCTATCAGTGTGCATTTCTCTTGGGAATTATAGAGACCATTCTTGGGCATTTTTTTCAAGCAGTTCTTCTGTATCTATGCTACACATTTTTCATGCATGTCTACCAAAGCTTTTATCAAAATTTCATAACTTGTTTGCTATGGCTAAAATAAACAAGTTCTTTCGACAAGCTATGGATTGGGAAAAGAGTTCTATCAAAGCATAATAGTAAGCTATAGCTCGATAGGGTATTTTGAAAAAATACCTCATCATTGAGTCTCATGGTGATGGAATGCCACAGCTGAAATCAAAAAATAATTTTAATTCTCATGGCATTCCATCACCATGAGACCTGATTTCTTTGAGGCATTTTTTCAAATGTTTGACTTCCTTGTTGATTTTCATGGAATTCCATCACCATGAGACCTCATTTCATTGAGGCATTTTTTCAAATAGTTCACTACCTTGTCTATGCTACCACATTTTTCATACATGTCTATCAAAGCATTCTATCAAACATTTCATTGGCTTGCTGCTATGGCTAAAAGCCTAAAACAAGTTCTTTTGAACAAGCTATGGATGCTTGGAAAGAATCTAACAAAGCATAATAGTAAGCAATAACATAGAAAAAACAATGAACTGTTTAAAAAATATGACTCAGAGAAATGTGGTCTCATGGTGATGGAATTCCATGACAAGAAAATTCCTATAGATTGTCATGGCATTCCATCACCATGAGACCACATTTTTTTGAGGAATTTTTTCAAATATTTCACTACCTTGTATATGCTACCACATTTTTCATACGTCTACCAAAGCATTTTATCAAACAGTTCACTACCTTGCTGCTATGGCTAAAATCCTAAAATAGGTGCTTTCAAACAAGCTATATGGATGCTTGGAAAATGGTGCAGGAGCACCTTGGAAACAAAGGACTAGTTGATGGTTAGTTGATGCAACCAAGGATGGAAAATCACTCACTTTCACAATACAATGGATTCCTAACCACCTTTCTTTTTACAAACTCAGTTTGGACTTATTTTCCAATCTTTCACCTAGACAAGCTTGTAGGTCAACAACTCCAATTTTCTCAACTTAACTCTCAGATCTCTTTAACAACTCCTACAACTAATCATCATTCTAGACACTCATTTTATTACCCTTCAAAATACTTCCAACTCACATAGCACTCCTTTGGAACAATTTTCACAAATCATGCAAACTACACTGCTCAACCTAGCCAAAAAAGCCAAATTTTGAAAGCAACCACCCTTGGAACACTTCACAGACCCTAAAACTTGTTGGGATAGCACTCAATAGATGAAAAAACCTCATTTTTTTCCATTTATCCTCTGGAACTCACCCTCTAAGACCCTATTCCATAAAAACCTCAAATTGCTCAAATTTGGCAAGGGTTTATTGAAAACCCTACTTGTAGACTTCCCTAGACTTTACCACCAACTCCAACACCCTTGAATAACCCTGCACAAGCTTAAAAGAACAAGAAAAGTGACTGACCTCAAACAATTCCCACTTTTACCCTCTCTAACCTCACTTTTTCATGCAAAAACACCCCAAATGCCATTTAGGGCATCACCAAAAATCATAATGTTGACCTCCCCTGCACAAGAAATAATGAAAACATGTTTATCTATCCTAACTAAGTCTATCCACCAAGTTACAACATCATACAATGGGTGGAAGGCTTAAAACTCCATTTTAAATGCTCTCACACCCTTGGAATAGGGCTCACAGACTAACATCTAGTAAAACGCTTCTTAAATGCACAAAAATGAATGAAATTACTTCAAACCAAGTTTGTGAAGAATTTAACTCTGCTGCCCACTAGTTTCCATTAAAAAGAAAGAACAACCACACTATACAAAACTGTACAATACCAAGAAACTTCAGGTTAGACCAATTTGTTCCAAAGTAACATCATTAACCTTTTTGATATGTTGGAAAATGTGTTAAAGAGTGCTCAAAATTTTTTTGGTCCTATCTTTAGTCCATCATCTACAATGGAATTGAATGAAAACTAGGTATAGGTGCCCTGGTTGGTGAATAGCTGAAATGGTGCAAAACCCCATTGTTGGGTTTGGAGCCTTCATCAAAGTTTGAAATTGTGTTAGTTTGAGTTGTTGTGACCTTTTCCACCCCTATCCTTGCATCAGAAAATATATATCAAAACATAATAATAAGAAATAACATAGACAAGGCAGTGAACTATTCAAAAAAATTCCTCAAAGAAATGTGGTCTCAATGTGCATGTCATGGCATTCCATCACCATGAGACCACATTTCTTTGAGGAATTTTTTCAAATAGTTCACTACCTTGTATATGCTACATTATTTTTCATACATGTCTACCAAAGCATTTTATCAAACAATTCACTACCTTGCTACTATGGCTAAAAGTCTAAAATAGGTGCTTTCGAACAAGCTTTGGATGCTTGGAAAAATTCTATCAAAGCATAATAGTAAGCAATAGCATAGACCAGGCAATGAACTATTTGAAAAAATGTACCAAAGAAATGAGGTCTCATGGTGATGGAATTCCATGTCAATAAAAAACAATTTTGATTCTCATGGAATTCCATCACCATGAGACCTCATTTCTTTGAGGCATTTTTTTGAAAAGTTTGTCTGTGCTACCACATTTTTCATACATGTTTGCCAAAGTATTTTATCAAATATTTCACTACCTTGCTGCTATGGCTAAAATCCTAAAACAAGTGATTTCAAACAAGCTATGGATGCTTGGAAAAAAATAACTAGAGCATAATAGTAAGCAACAAACTATGGTCTCATGGCTTTTTTTCACACGAAATCAACATTGGAGTTTGGTTGGAGGTTGAAAACTACTTGTAAGGGCATAAATAAATCTTGGTCTACAACTCATATGACCACACCGACTATTCCAACATATCGAGATGGGTACATTTAGGTTAGGTATGGTCCCCTTTTGCACCCAAATAGGCCAAAGTAGTGCAGGCTATATTTCAGCGGGGTGAGAGCCATAGAGTCAAATTAGAAAATATGTATGATTTTGAGTAATAGGCTGATCCTTGGAACTATGATTCACACCTAAAAATTCTAAGACTCTGAGATCATTTTAGGACCCTCTCTGACCGCCTCCTCTCTATTTTTTCTATCGGAGGTGTTTTCCTACGTGAGCTGATGATTTTTTGGATTGAGGAAAAGTTGTGGAAGTAAGCAATGTAAAAGTTGCAAAATTAGATTTTAACATTTTCTTTTCTGCAACCAAATGGTATTTAACACATATATATGGGTACATTTATGCCTCGGATGGTCCTCTTTTTGCACCCAAATATGGCAAATCACTCCAAGCTACATTTAGATTACATCGTTTCCCTTAAGAGTCCAAAGTTCTAAAAGGCAACAATCTTTGAACAAATATTTCTTTGAAACCGTGACGCTTACAGACTCTCCATCTAAGGCTATGGGATCGTGTTGGGACCATATACAATAACCTCTCTCAGTTTTTGCTGCTGAGGAATTTTCTCATGGTGGCGAGTTTTGATTTGAGGAATAGGATTTATCGAATGCAAGCGATTAAAGGATGTGCAAAGTGGGTGCAACTTTCATTACATAACTCATCTGATAAAACAAACTATTCCAACGTAATACAACAGGTATATGCTTTTACATTGAATAGTCATCGACATGCCCAAATGCAGATCACTTGAGCTAGATTGGGCCAGGCAATTTCTCTTAGGAGTCCAGTAGGCGCTAAAGACAACAATCTTTGAAGGGCTATTTCCTAGAAGCTGGCGAGGTATCACGGACTCTTCATCTAAGGCTATGGGGTGTATTGAGGATACACAATAACCTCTCTGGTTTTTTCTATCTTGGTGTTTCTCATGGTATTGGCAGTTTTAGTTGAGGAAAAGTTGATACAAATGCAAGGTGTAAAGTTACGTAAGTGGGTGTAACTTTCATTTTACAACTTAATGACTAAAAACTATTCCAACACATCTCAGATGCAAGATGCGGTTTATGCTAGGGATGGTCCTCTTTTACACCCAAATACACTAAATCACTCCAAGCTACATTGGACCGATGATTTCCCTTGAGAGTCCAAAGTGCTAAAAGACAACAATCTTTGAAAGGATATTTTTTGTAAAATGTGATGCTTACAAACTCTTCATTTGAGGCTATGGGATTGTGTTGGGACCATCTACAATGACCTCTCTTAGTTTTTGCTATATTGGAGGCATTTTCTAGTGGTGACGAGTTTTCAATTGAGGGAAAAGTTGTCAAATGCAAGCAATGTAAAGTTGCAAAGTGGTGAAACTTTCATTCTACAACTCGTATGACCAAACAGATTATTCCAACACATATGGATGGGTAAATTTACGCTAAGGATGGTCCTCTTTTGCACCCAAATATACCAAATCACTCTAAGCTACATTGGACCGGTTATTTCCCTTAAGAGTCCAAAGTGCTAAAAGACAACAATCTTTGAAGGGCTATTTATTGGAAATTGTGATGCTTACAGACTCTTCATCTGAGGCTATGGGATCATATTGGAACCATATACAATAACCTCTCTTAATTTTTTCTATCTCGGAGGAATTTTCCCGTGGTGATAAGTTTTTAGTTGAGGGAAGAGATGTCAAATGCAAGCAATGTAAAGTTGCAAAGTGGTGCAACTTTTATTCTACAACTCATACGACCAAATAGACTATTCCCGACACATCTGGATGTGTACTTTTATGCTAGGGATGGTCCTCTTTTGCACCCAAATACACTGAATCACTCCAAACTACATTGGATTGACGATTTCCCTTAAGAGTCCAAAGTGCTAAAAGGCCATACCATTTATTGTAAAGTCTATAGCTTGATGGTATGGCCATGGTAGATGTTACTAGGACTATATAAGGTGACTATGTGGGTTTAAAGAGCTAGAAAGGTACGTAGTTGAGTTGGTGAGTTGCCATGCATGGAAAAAATGGGTGAAATTAGGTGAAAAATGGTGGTTACAACATGCTAATGTCAATGAGATGTGGGGGCAGCAAGATTTAAGGTTGCATCAAACTTGTGTAGGTCATAATAGATGTTTTTGATGAGTTTATAGGGTGTGGCAAGGTTGGAAAGATTGATTTCCTTAAAAACCTCATGAAAGTTGCTAAAAATGAGGGTTTGTTTAAATAGAGCTTTAGAAAGCGTATCTCACCAAAAAAATTGTGGTTTTGGTGGTTTTGTAGGTTGTTTAATGCTGCCTCATCAAAATTTCAGGTTTGGGAAGTGTTTACATATGAGTCTCTTTGTAAAATGGGCCTATTTTGGGGTTTTGGACAACAAAAGAGTGCTCCACCCATGTTTTAGTGAAGTTGCACCCAAATTTTGGTTTGAGGATCAAATTAGAGTTTGAATCATCTTTAATTGTAATTGTGTTGTTTAAAGCCACCTAGCTCTTGCATCAAAAAACTTTGACCCAATCAACTTGAACATCATGCACACCCAAATACCTCGTTTCCACTTTGCTAGATCAAAGTCTCAATTACATTGGAAATTACCTTCACATGACCTTTTTACATTTTTTTTTTGGCAAGAGTGGCAAGCCACTATAATTTATTATATATAAATAGGAGATATTGTAGACACTTAAAAATGACCTAGGCCTGCAAGCTTAATTTTTCATCTTTCATCATAGTATAATTATGACATTTAATTATGTCATTGGTCCACATTCGACTATTAATTAAATAATTCATAATTATTTAGTTAATTCATGTCTATTTATTCTTCATGATTATTAAATAAATAAATTTTATTTATTTATTTGATACGTTACTAATGGTCTATTATCTTACAATTAAATAAATTTCTTAATTTATTTAATTATTTGTCTTCCTGATTATTAAATAAATAAATTTAATTTATTTATTTATGTCACTAATTCTCATAATTAAATAAATTTATTAATTTATTTAATTATTGGTCATAATATCTAAATTAAATAATTATCTTTAATTATTTAAAATAACCTCACATGCTAACTATCACTTCATTTTAGTAAATAATCTGAAAATCAATTATTTATTGTCACACAAAATCCATATTTTGAATTTATTTAATTTAAAACGATAATCTTCTTCCAAAAATCAAGTAATTGAGCAAATTATTGATTTTTTAAATCCGCTTTTCAATTCAACCTTTATCCTCTTGATTTTTTGAATCCTACAAATCAAGCAGTTTTTATCTTCTTGATTTTCAAAAATATTTATCTTTTTAGCTAATTATCACATTTATTCTCAACCACCGATTCAATTTTTTCAAATGAAATCTCGACCACTCATTTAATAATTTTTCCCTAACCCTAATTAGGGATTGTCACATAAAATCTCGTCCACTAATTTTAGGCTTTGTCAACTTTCAATCTTGTCTGTCCATCCAAAATTCCATTTTCTATAAAATGCCAATTTGCTCACATTTTCGGGACCACCACTTCATTAATATAGACATTGATGCTTAGAATTTACTTGGCATTTAGCTTATTTAATTTGATTATTTTGTCATAAACATAGTCATAGGCATAGTCTTTATTTTTTCATTCAAATCCTTCAAAACTTGCACAGGACATAGTCATAGGCATTTGCTCACACATACAAATATGAGGGAAACAATCATACGCTGCAAGCTAGAAGGTGTTATGGAAAGGAATCATGGAGGCAACGAGTAACAGGTATAATTGTTTTATTTTTTTTAAGCTTCCAATGTGTGTGATAGTTTCTTTGGGTTTTGATTTATGATCTATTAATCTACTAACCTTACCTAAAAATAGTGCATTGATACATTGGTGAACCTGACGTATTTTATTTTTCTATTTTCTATACGGTTTCTATTTTCTGTCATTTTTGCAGGTATAGGTATGGAACAACATATTTGAGTTTTTCAGAGCCGCATCTATTGCGCCGCGATGCATTCAACATCTAAAAAGCCGCATTTTCTTTGATGCACTGCAATTGGAGTCAAGAAAGTCGCATTTGAATTACCAAGCCGCATTTGATTATTTAATCGATGCATCTACCTGTTAAACTGGAATATGGGACCACAATGCAATCGCTCTGTTGTGATGCATTTGTTTTGTAAAATTTCTTTTCAAATTTTGCATTCGGGTTTTTTCTATTTTTTGTTCTTGGTTGTTTTACATTCTAGTTTTCTTCTACATTCTGCCTAGCATAGGGGTTTTTCATGTTACTAATCTTTGTTTGTAGCATGTGGCAGATACATTTTGTGGGTCCAAGACTAGTTGATAAAACTCCTAACTTGTGCTTTTGCAGGTTCGAGTATCCAAGATTCATTCCAAAAACATCATATCTGTTATTTTTTTTAGAGTAGAGAACATTTCTTTTTGGTGCACATAAAATGAACATGTTTTCAATTATGTCTGACTGTGTTTAAAAATGGTAGGTGACTATGCTCTCACCCTGTGCAAACTAGGTGATTAGAAAGCTAGACCCACTTTATTTCTATGTAACCTGATGCAATAATCATAGTATCCTCTCCCCTTGCACAGTCATGCGATCCTGGATGTAAGAGAAATGATTATTGCCTCTAGAAATTAAGCCTTCTGGGGGATTTCATCACCTCTAGGTGACTCAAACTGGTAATGGAGCTAAATCCGAGCTACCCCCAGTTGGTATATAAATGTGAATCCTAAGGGAAATCCTAGGATTACAAGTGCGGATATGTCATACGGACCAAGTAGTACTCCCCAAAACCCTGTTGAGCTTAACCTCTTTAGGATGGAGTGCCTCCTAAATGGAGCTTAATCTTGCACCCCATATATGGCCACTCGAACAGGGGTCCCAAATTAAACACCTTTTTTTAGTAGCCAAAAACCTTCTATTTGCTAGCGCAACATCGATCAGTGTCAAGGCATCCACATCTTCACAGTCTATAGTAGAGGTGATCAATTTTCCATGGGAGTTTCATGTGGGTTGGAAGCTTGGTTGGCTTGAGAAGAGAGTACACTATAAGGGGGAGCCCATGTAGCCAAGCTTTTGAATTCACACGTTATTGATATGCGGCTGGGGAAATCCATGTGGAATCTAGCGAATATTGTCATGGCCTAACCATAGGATTGTGCTTATCTTATTTGTGTTTGCTTACATTGAACATATCATGCTTTCCAAGTGTTTTCTAGATACTAAAATGAAACTAACAACATTCAAACATTTGGAAACAAATAGTCAAATTTCAAACAATTCAAATTTTTGGCCAAAACATCAGACAAATTATTTGACTTTTTGCATTTTGCAACGCATTTGCTATCTCAAACACCACATCTGACCTGTTTCACCACATTTACTATCTTAAACATCGCATCTAACCTATTGTACCTCATTTTCCATCTTAAATGTCATCTCTGACCTATTGCACCACATTTTCCATCTTAGATGTCACATCTGACCTGTTGCACCGCATTTTCTATCTCAAACACTGCCAAATAGAACACACATCTACCTATATGTAAACCTGCAACACACTCAACCTTTTTCAATGCATTTTACACCTCTTGCAACATATTTTTTTTCCATAATAAAGTCCCTGTCAACCTGAGACTAGACACTGTCAGACTATTGTAACACATTTGCATTCTTGAAACGCAATTGATACTTTAAATGACACATCTGACAAATTGCAACGCAATTGACACCTGAAACAATACAATTATCTGTGTCCTCATAAAACCTTATCACTATAAAATAAAATTGAGGCTAAACAATTGCAAACATATTCCAAACATCTTTTTTGACAGTCTTTTTCAACAACCAGAACAAGAATTGCTCAAATTGCTCCATCATTGCATTTTAGGTTACAGTTTTAGTTTTCCAGAGGTCTATCATTGCACTTCCTTAATTACATCCTAGGGATTTAACATCATTTTATGTCCTCATTTTCCTTTTTAAACAACGTCATTGCATCCACCACCTTGTCTTCCCTTCAACAAACTATTGATAGGCTTGCTAGTAAAGTTGAATACTAGTTACACTGTAGAGGTCAATACCAACAAGCCTTAGACTTTAAGAGACAATTCCTCCAAACTAAAAAATCAATGCCCTTCATACCAACAACCCATTATTCCTAGTCCTTCGTCAGTCTACCCTCACTACCAAAAGTCACTTAACACAATCCATGACATTAGTCCACAACAAACATCCATTAATCACCCTTATCATAATTTTAACAAGGGAAGCCAAATTTCCATTAATCCCTTCCAACCCCCCATGTCCTATGCTAGTCCTTCACCTATCAATCCCATCCACATCTACATTCCCCATCAACCATCTACCAACTCAGGTCAAGTCCCCACATCATACCATATCGATCTAGTCCAAGTCTCCATGTCATATCCTATGTCGTCACCAACATATCAAGTCCAAGCCTCCATGTCATATCCTATGTTGTCACCAACCAATTCAGTCCAAATATCAATGTCATATCCTTGTCCTTCACATACTAGTCCAATACAAGTCCCCATGTCTTATCCTAGTCCTTCACATACTAGTCCAGTCCAAGTCTCCACATCCTATCCTAGTCCTTCATTCATTAATCCTTTTCAAGTCACCCCCTCACACATCTAGTCGAAGAATTTTGTCTAATTCTCTAGGCACATCCATTTGTCTAAACTTATAGGATATATGCTCTCTATGAATCTAATGACCTAATAATGTCACCCTCATGTCAAGAACTAGGTAGTCCATCCCATAACCATCTCTTTTAGTCCATTCAAGAAGTCCTTCAAGACAATCATGACATCTAAAATACACCTACCCTTGACAAAGATTTCAATCCCAATTATATCATCCATGACAACCCCATATTTGACCAAGACCCTACCATTGACCAAGAAGTCCAAAATGATCCACTCCTTGACTTTTATGCCATTCATGATCAAACACTTTCTGACCCTATACAGGCCTCGGCTATTGACACTTTCCAAAATGAGACACTTGCCTCCATGACACACATAGACAATATTCCTCAAGAACAAGACTCTTCCATTATGGACATATTTGCAAATGATCGAGCTATTGCTAAATTTACTAGACTCTATGACACTGACCATAATGATGACTTCAACATCGACTTGGAAGAACCAATAGAATTATTTGAACCTAACATGTCACGAGATCATACCAAAGATATTAGTTAGAAATATGTCCAACATGACAATGAAGCTAAGACAATTTATCAACTAGGGTCATCTATCTTTGTCAGAGCAGGCTTTCTTGTAGACAAAAGTATTCCAAGTAACAGTGTCCACATACACAATGAGGTGTTTGCACCTTGCTTTCAAAGTAACAAATACCCCATCGCAAATAGAATATGTCAAAGCATGCAATATCAAGGCAAAGGACTAGGCATACATGAACAAGGCATTCAAAAGCCAATACAACTTCAAACAAATTACATGGATCAAGGTCTTGGCTATTCTTCAGTCAACAAATCTAATGATGTTAGTGGAACCTCCTCAATACTGGCGGTAACCTCATTAGATACAAGTGTCAAAATGGAGTCCATGAGTGATCCTTGTCATAAAATTGCTGCCAACACCTCTTCCATCCACACCATAAACCATCATTCTCAACATCTTAAACATTCCCTTTGGAACCAAAAAAAGAAAAATTCATACAAATCAAAAGATCAAAATCAAATGTCAAAGGCCATTGAATCAAACAAACTGTCAAGTGGACAAATGAAGTTAAAATGGATCCCAAAGACAAGTGGATCAAGCAAAGAAAATATTCCAAAAATAAAAGTCAATCAAAATGTGGAACCACAAGACAAGAGGACTCCTACATATAACAAATGTCCACCTCCTTCAAAATGGTCATCAAGAAAAACATATAAAAATGTTGGTTCCAAATGCCATCCCTCCAAAATCCATTATCTACCATCCCAAGTTTGGAAAATAAAAATTGACCCATCCAAATGTCCTAACAACCTTTCCACGTCTACCATCATTCGTCATAATCCTACATCTCATCTAAAGTCCAAACATCCCACGTCACAAATCTGTCACATCTTGGTAGTAACTCTTTATCACAAGGACCCTCACAAGAATCTATCCCAATATGTGTATTATGGTAAGGCCAATTCTAGTATCAGAAAGGACCATGATGACATCAATCAGTTGTATGCAAGCACTATCATTCTGACAAGGCAACTAATTTAGAAAGGACATTATTGGAATATCATGGCACACATCTATACATCAGCACCGTAAGTGGATTTAGAATAGTCAATGGTCATCTAAAGCATCAAGGCTATCCGAAAATATCAAAAAAAATTGAAAAATGATAAAAAAAATTGTCACCTTGATAAAAACCTAGCAAACAGGCGTTAGGTAACACCAAAAAAAAAATCAAAAAGTAAAGAAAATATACTAAAGAGAAAAATTTCGTCCAATGGTGAAAACTTGGAAAATAGGCACCTTGGATAAGTACCATGATGAAAACCTGGAAAACAAGCGTCATGTGTAAAATCGTCTATGTGGACCTTTACACTTGGGGGCAAGTTGTCTCATTTTCCATGCCTTATGACATTTATGTTCTTCCATCTAGGCCCTATCATTCTCGCCCATCTTTCCCACCTACCTTGGTCTTGACATAAAACATGCAAACATCAATCATGCTTTGGGAAAACTCTTGACATGTTTATCCTTTGGTCATACACTATTCATGAAATGTCATGTTAGTACTTTCAAAACCTCATTATCCTTATGCAACATAGTCCTTGAAAATAATATGACAATTCCCTTAGTCTCATGTCCCCCATCCTTTACCAAGGCCACCTCTCATCCTTTCATGTCTGTCACCTATCTTGGCTTTCCCTTGTCAAACGGTCTAAGGATAATCATCATCCCATCTAGTCCTAACCAAGTCATTCCAAATGCAACGAGTCTAATCCATACAAGCACATTATCCAAAACATTACTTGACTTTGTTCCTAGCTCGACTATAGACCTCGATACTTTCATCACATTATTGTCATCCTTACGTTGTTTCGGGATGCATCCTTCCCATGTCAAACAACGTTTTCATCACCTATCAATTGGTATTCAGCTTGACTAGGGGCACAATCATGTTTATCTTTGGATTCTCATGCATAGGCATCATTCACATGCATTTTTTGTGATCCTCATAAACTGTCAAAAGTCCCAAAAAATTATAAACTATCAAAAGTCCCAAAAAAATCATAAAATATCCTCTAAAAAGACAAAAACATCATAAAATGTCCTAAAAAAAGACAAAAACATTATAAATTGTCCTAAAAAAAAGACCAAAAACATTGTAAAAATGCCCTAAAAAAAGACAAAAACATCATAAAATGTCCTTAAAAAAGACCTAAAAATACAAAAATATCCTTAAAAAGAACCTAAAAATTGAAAAATGTCTTGAAGAAAGACCTACAAAAAATCAAAAAAGCATCAGAAAAAAACCATATAAAACATCCGTCGATGTCACAATCCCAAAGCGAGGAGTCATTGTAAATTCATCAAATCAATGGAGTCTTTTGTCATTTTTTCCAAATTATGTGTGCTTTTATTGTTTACTATGTAGACAGAGACCATCATTCTAGTGGAATCTGAGACATTAGATGGAGTCAGCACCCATAGGTTTGTCAAATTAAATCATGAAAGTGCAGAAATCATTTGCATTGGTCAAAATGGGGAACCCCAAGTTAAGCCTCGGACCTAGAGATAGTCGATAGACATCGATATTCCAAATTATGACATAATAGGCCTTAGTCAATCAATCTTACAGTCAACATCCAATCCAACTTGAAAACACCAGCATTGAAAACAATAATGTCTTGTCCTCTTTGAGTCCCTCTTGAGGGATATGTCCTCTTGGAGTTAGACCTAAATCAAGAATGTCCTTTTTCCTTTTTGAGATATGTCCTTCTACGTGAAATGGGCCTTAGTGAAACTTATCAACCTTTGTCCAAGTTGGAAAAACTCTTAAGCGTCAAAACTAATATTATAACAAAGAAATCAATCTTTGGAAAACAAACATTGTAGAGCAAATTAAATGGTTGTTAATCTTTCTGGTCTATCTTGTCTTATCTTTTGACTATTTTTTCTATTTTTGTCTTATCTTTTTACTGTTTTTTCTTTTTGTTCATGTTACTAGCTACCTCAAGGATGCCCCATGAAGGATTTAGAGGTGTGATGACGTCTCTTAGCCTATTTTATTTTCTTTGACTGCTATCTGTAGATTGTCTTGACAAAAAGACTGGGGCAACATGACCCTTAGTATGAGTTAGGACATTCCTTCTCTATGACTGTCTATTTTTCAAGTGGATGACCTTGCACACCTTGGTCTACATCATACTATGGTGTTTTTTGTCCATTTGTGTCATTTTTACCACTCAATGATTATTCTAGCAACGCCTATTAGTTCTTTGGAAAGTGTTGAAGGATTCTTTCCCATCCCACTCTTCTTTATTTCCCTTCTAACATTTCATCTAGTCTGTATCTTCATCATCCATATCTTTTGCACTAACATTTCTTTGTCTTCATATTCTAGTCTTCTCATCAATTTTGAGAGCACAACCATGTTCTTAGAACTTGTTTGTCCTCTCGAGGGGGCATATCGCCACCTTCCTCATCATTCTTCCTCATCCTATTTTGCACTGGGGCATATTTTTGACTTATTTTCTTTGTCCCAATGCGACATGCTATATTATGACAAAGAGGGGCAAAATGTACACTTAAAAATGACCTAGGCTGCAAGCTTAATTTTTCATCTTTACTCCTAGCATAATTATGACATTTAAGTATGTCCTTGGTCCACATTTGACTATTAATTAAATAATTCATAATTATTTAATTAATTCATGTCTATTTATTCTTCATGATTATTAAATAAATAAATTTAATTTATTTATTTGATACGTTACTAATGGTCTATTATCCTCTTAGAATTAAATAAATTTCTTAATTTATTTAATGTCACTAATTCTCATAATTAAATAGATTTATTAATTTATTTAATTGTGGTCCTAATATCTAAATTAAATAATTATCTTTAATTATTTAATTTCCTTATTTGACATTTCCCTCATTTTAAATAAATTAATTATTTAAAATAACCTCACATGCTAACTGTCACTTTATTTTAGCAAATAATTTGAAAATCAATTATTTACTCTCACACGAAATCCATATTTTGAATTTATTTAATTCAAAAGGATAATCTTCTTCCAAAAATCAAGTAATTGAGAAAATTATTGATTTTTCAAATCTACTTTTCAGTTCAACCTTTATCCTCTTGATTTTTTTAATCTTACAAATCAAGCAGTCTTTGTCTTCTTGATTTTCGGAAATCTTTATCTTTTTAGCTAATTATCACATTTATTCTCGACCACTGATTCGATTTTCTCAAATGACATCTCAACCACTCATTTAATAATTTTTCCCTAACCCTAATTAGGGATTGTCACATAAAATCTTGTCCACTGATTTTAGGCTTTGTCATTCAATATTGTTTGTTCGTCCAAAATTGTATTTTCTATAAAATGCCAATTTTTTGATATTTTCAGGACCACCACTTCATTAATATAGGCATTCATGCTTAGAATTTACTTGGCATTTAGCTTATTTAATTTGATTATTTTGTCATAAGTATAGTCATAGGCATAGTCTTTATTTTGTCATTCAAATCCTTCAAAACTTGCATAGGATAGTCATAGGCATTTTCTCACACATAAAAATCTGAGGGCAACAATCATACACTGCAAGCTAGAAGGTGCTATGGAAAGGAATCATGGAGGCAACGAGTAATAGGTATAACTATTTTAATTTGTTTAAGATTCCAATGTGTTTCATAGTTTCTTTGGGTTTAGATTTATGATCTATTAATCTGCTAACCTTACCTAAAAAAACCCATTGATATAGATATTACAAAACTTGGTTCAAACGAGCATATCGATAGGAAAGAACCAGGAAGAAAACCTCCAGTTGTAGCTTGATTAAGTACAAAAATCTCATACAAAATTGTCCCAATAACAATAACAAAGCATACACTTGTATGACTATTTCAACCAATGAGTTTCCAAAATACAGACCCCTTTACATTTGAAACATACCCTTTATACAATGCCAGACATTTGACCCATATTTGAAAAAGCATCACTAGATATAGATTATTCCCATACACAATTATGACCTTTTTACATTGTTTCACATTTGAAAATTCAAATTTTACAAAATTTTCCTATTGGAGGCATTCAAGGCATAGTCTTCCACAAGAGTAGCATGTTGATGTTCTAGAGTAATGACACCTATACAAACCATCAAGGTGTATTGGATTTAAACTACAATAGAAATATTCTCTTAGAGATAAAAGATGTGTAGAATAAAAATCCTGTGTGGCCAGCCAATTTTGTTTGTCTCCTAAAAGGATGGAGCTAGCTATTGTTGCAGTGGGTCCATGATCAATCATGCGGGAATATCACAAAACTTGTCTGGAAATGGTCTAAATCTATAATGTATCACAATAGAAAAGATGTGATATAATCTATAATAATAAACAAGCTGAATGACTAGTATGGATTGTATTGATGTTTGTCTCTAAAATATGCTTAGAATAACCAATCTATATTATTCTAAATGACCTAATTGATGATGAGATGGTAATGCAAACTATAAAAGATGCTTAGAACAACCAATCTATATTATTGTAATATGTCGCATACCTCTCTGAAAGGATTAGAGTTGGCTATTGTTACAACATGTCCATGATCAACAGTGCCAAAAATATTACAAAAGTTGTCAAATGATAAATCTATATTGTCACAATAGAAAAGATGCTTAGACTAACAAATCTATATTAATTTGAACAACCTGAATGATGATGAATTGGTAATGAAAGCTATAAAATATTCTTAGAATAAGCAATCTATATTATTCAATGAAGCCCTAGTGTATTGATGGATGAGCCAGCTATAATATAGAATCTTGGTAACCTCTGAAAATCTATATGTGTTATGTCAGCCATATCTCTTGGAATGATCAGAGTTTGGCTATTGTTACCCATGGTCCATGATCAATGCATTACTTAAAAAATATCCCAAAAGAAGTTGTCAAAGTCTTAAAGGAAATCTATATTATCTCACAATAGAAAAGATTGCTTAAACTAACAAATCTATATTAGTTTAGACAATGCTAGTATTGATGAATTGATAGCCTAGGCTATAAAAGATGCTTGAATAACTAATCTATGTGTTCTAAATGACCCTAATTGATGATGGGATAATGCAGGCTATAAAATGTCTTAGGAATAACCAATCTATATTATTGCTGAAATCTATGCATACCCTCTTCAAAGGATAAGAGTTGGCTATTGTTCTGTGGGGTCCATGTGATCAGCATGCAAGGAATATTGCAAATTACATACAAAATATCTTTATTAAAGACACCTGCATTGCAATAGTATACAAAATATCAGTATTAAATAAAGAACACTAATGAACTCAAGCATAATGAACATAAGCATTGTACCTTCCATTCTTGAATATGTTATTAAGAGTATCCAATATTGCTTCATGATCAACATTACTAAGTGTCCATAGTTGTGTTTTCTTTGGTTTGGCATGATGCTTCAACAACTAAAAATTTGTTGCTATAACAAGGTCTTGAAATGCATGAGGGAATGGTTTTGTGTTTTCACATGGTGGCTTCAAATGCAGGTATGTAATTCTTTCTCAATCATGTATGCATAGCAAGTTCACAATGATGAAATTTGAACCTATATAGGATACATGAGACTATCCATTATCTTCCATCGGTTTATTGTTGGCTTATGCTTCCACACACATGCCAGGCAACCAATAGATACAATCTCTCTCATTTCCACTATGGTGCAACAATTACAAAAACATGTCCTAGCTCTAGTAGATCTGAAAGATGGTTGTAATCAACTAAACTTTCCATTGTGACATTTCTCATGGATATTGTTTGAGATGAAGGAGTTAGATATTGTGGAACCCATGTATCCACCCACTCACTTTACTCGCATTGATCCCACTTGCACTGAATACAACTTTGACAAAAACAAGCCAACTCTCATGTCCAAATGGTCCATGTTCTTACATCTGAGCTTCAAAATGAATGCATCTTTGAATAATTTTTAATTGTATGAAAATCCAATTTTCCTCCCACTGTACCCTCCTCAACCAACCAAAATAATTTGCGCATTGTTGAATCAAGTGTCCCTCCCTGTGACAATGTTGAACTACACCAATCAACAATAGAACATGCATCACATAATTTTGCTCCTGAAATCTTCAATTGCTCCTTACCTAGAGCTATCCTTACACATGTACCTACTTCATCATGCTCCCCTTTCCCATGCCTAGCTTCAAAAAAACTCCAAATATGAGGTACACCCCTCTCTACATGCATTCTACTCAACCAATAAAATATATGAGCATTCTTGAATTGACTTGTGCAGTTATCTAACCAAATGAGATGTTGGCCTAGTGCTATATCATGCTCTTGCAAGAACTATAAAAAAATATCGAAATAATGTTGGACATTCTTGGACGAGTGAGATCTATCATCACTCATATAAAAATGATACTCTCTGATTATCTTCCGATCCTCCTTTGTACTATCAGGTGCATGTCTAAATGTTATGTGGACAAAAATAGCAATCTAAATGGAATTGTAATACTGAGATTATACCTCATTTTGTGGTTGCAATGTGTAGTTTTTTGCAAAATCAGCCATTGAAATAATAGTGCCAATCAAAAAAGAGTCCTTACACATCCTGAATTGTTGATCCAACCACTGAGACCTATGGATATGCCTTGCATACTTGTAGAAAAGATTGTCCCTAAAATCTGAAATAAAATCAGCAACATTGCATTCTTTTCTAACCAACTCGCATCTAGAACCTTCACCTCCACTCTACAAAGTATATTTGACTATCTCATATCTCTTTTTCTCAATAAGCTTCTTTCCAAATTCATGTTCAAAACCTTCATGAAAACATTGAACAAACTTTGACAAGACACCACATTGTGAGCACTTTGCATTTAAACAATCATTTCTATAGAAAAAGAAACCATCATCTCTAGAACATAAAAATAGATCTAGCAAGTCCCTTGATGATTTTGGAAGATGCCTTTCTACTTTTCTCCTACAACATTTCATTTATGCAAAGTAGAATGGATATATCCTCACTAATATTTCGTGGTACATTAGAAAACTCCACATGTGTACATAAAAATTACAGTTTTAAAACACAATAAAATGTTCAAATGTATTTAAAGATTGTAGGATTTTCATATTTGGATGTGTTTTATTATAAATTTTGAACATTGTTTGGTTTGATTCCAAGAAATGTTTAGGATGCAGTGTATGGTCTCGATTTCCAATTCTTATCTTTAAAACATCCTTTGCATTGGGTGATACTCTAGAGTTATCATGCCAAAATTGTTGAATTACCTACTATACATTATCAGTTAGCTTCTTATCAACATGTGGAAGCCTCCCAACAAAAGCCCATGTATCATTTGAGAGGATCATCTATTCTTTCTCTTCTTGCAAGTGCTCTATCAGAGTTTTATGGTTATGTCCAAAGATAATACAAGTTTACTCTCATATGAAACAGCCTTTTTCAAATTTAATTATTGAAACTGCCTGAGGGCAGTTGTTAATGACTCTCAGCTTAACACTTTTATCTTTTTTCTTGTTTTTCAATATGAAACATGAAGCCTTCAGAAATATTTTTGACTAATAATAAAATTTTTTCCAGTCTTTACTTTGTTGCATGAATCTTCAGATTTGGCTAGCAAAGGTCTCATCTTTGCTTGGTATGCAAAATTGTGTGCTAGGTCAATGTCTTATCGCTAAAATATTGGTTGAAAAGTCTTCTAGCCCACAACCGAACAATTCATGTTGACCTCTTGCCTTCAAAATTATTTATAATGTTCTCATCAAATTCAAGTAACCATTTAGGAGTTCTTGAAGGTCTTGAATTGAAATATATCTGCTTCCCACACAAGGTTCTTCATTTCTCATGTAATATGGTGAAACATAATTTACACTTGGTTCAATATTATGTTCAACATCTTCAATTCCAACATTTTCACCTTGAACATTTTCAATATCAATTTGAACATTTTCATTCCCAATCTCAATATCATGTTCAACATTTTCACCTTGAACATATTCAATTTCCTCTTCACTTGAATGACCATAGGGCTCAGGTTCACCAATATTTAACATACCTTGTCTTCTCTTCCTATGACCTTCTCTATCTCTTTGTCTATATGCTTCAATTTTTTCTTTTGTAAGCTTTCTCTTACGTTTTTGCTTTCAACAACTGTTGCTCCCCATTATACCTCATAAAAGATGCTAAAAAATGACTGCTTATGAAAATTTTGAGTAGAAGATTCTCCAAAAAGTTGATATTTGTCTCTTCCTATTTGAAATCACACATTTGTCACCTGCAAACAGAACATAGGGTCCATTGGGATGCCCAAAATGGCCCACATGGGGTTTTTCTATGGCCCACAAATCTGATATCAGATAAAATCTGATATCTGGTTTGAAAAAAATTTTGAAATGTTTTGTAACGGTAGGATTCTAGTGCTTCCTAAAATTGGATATCACCGATTCAAATGGGATATCCCTGGAGTTTACAATGCCACTGCAGAACCCTAAATGAGAATTACAGGGAGGTGGAGGGTGGGAAAGAGAGCCAGAGGAGAGGCCGAGGAGGCCAAGGAGAGAGGGTAGAGGGGAAAGAAAGGGGGAGAGATAGAGAGGAAGGGAGATAGAGAGAGGAAAGGAGGGAGGAGGGAGAGAGAGAGACATGAAACTGGAGATAGAGAGAGATAGAGAGAGAGGCAGAGGAGAGAGACAGAGAGAGGGAAAAGGATACAAAGACAAGATAGAGGGAGAGAGAATTAGGAGGGAAGGAGGAGAGAGAGGGAAAGGAGAGAGAGAGGAATATAAGCTTGAGGGGGGAGAGAGAGGAATTAGGAGGGGAAAGGGAGGGGAAGAGGGGGAGAGAGAGAGAGAGAGAATTGGAATTAGAGGTTGATGATACTAGGAGGTTGAGAAGTTAGGGTTGAAATTAGTAGTTTAGGGTTTAAGGTTTTAAGAGTTGGGGTTTAGGGTAGAGGGAGAGATATAGAGGGAGGGAGTGAGAGAGAGGGAGACTTGAGAGAGAGATAGAGGAGACCTAAGAGATAGAGAGGGAGGGAGTGCGAGAGAGATAAAGGAAGGGATGGTTAATGGTAGAGGGTAGAGGGTTTAAGGGTTAAGGATTTATGGTTAAGGGTTAAGGGTTTAGGGTATAGGGTTAATGGTAGAGGGTAGAGGGTTATAAGAGTTTAGGGTTTAAGGGTAAAGAGTTAAGGGTGTAAGGTAGAGAGATAGAGGGAGTGAGTGAGAGAGATAGACTTGAGAGAGGGAGAGGGGGTAGGAGGGAGAGACTTGAGAGAGAGAGAGAGAAGAGGGTAGAGGGTTTATAGGATAAGGGTAGAGGGGAGAGTGATAGAGGGAGTTAGTGAAAGAGAGAGAGAGGAGTGGAAGAAGAGATGATGTCACGAGGTATAGGGTTGATGGTAGAATTAGAAGTTATAAGGGTTTAGGAGTTAAAATTATAGAGGAGAGAGATAGAGGTAGTATGAGAGAAACACGAAGAGGGAGAGGGGAGTAGGGAGGAGATACTTGTCAGAGAAAGTAGAGGTTGAGGGTTTAAAGTTAAGCTTTTACATAGGGTTTAGGAATTCATGGTAGAGAGAGATAGAAATTAGGTGAAGAGAGGGAGGGACTTGGAGTGGGAGAGACATAGAGAGTAGAGGGTATAGGGTTGATGGTAGAGGATAGAGGGTTATAAGGGTTTAGGGTTTAAGGGTTAAGGGTATAGGGTAGAGAGATAGAGGGAGTAAGTGAGAGAGAGACTTGAGAAAGGGAGAGAGGGTAGGAGGTAGAGACTTGAGAGAGAGAGAAGAGGGTAGAGGGTTTAATGGTTTAGGGTTTAGGGTTAAGGGTATGATTCATAATTATAGGTTTACAAATGAACTTGTAAATTAAATCTAATTATAGTAATTTCCCGATCTAATGCAGAATTGTGTGATTATGCTTTTTAACCATTGAAATTACAATAAGGTACACTTTATAATCAATTATTGAAAAATAAATTGAATTGAACTAGAGAGAAATTGAGAAAGAAGAGAGAAGAATGAGATAGAGAAATAGAAGGATCACAACGTGCAGATTGATAATGGAGTGCATCCAATGTGGACTTCATCTCCAGGTCTGCTTCTCAATGTTGGGGCTGCTTTATTAATATTGCCAAGAAAAATTATGCTTTGTTACAATACCCAAGCTCTAAGAACCTGCAATAATCTCTCCATAATCTCTCACTCTTTTACAACTTTTGGTGTATGCAAACACCTTGTAATTTTCTCTCAAATAAAAAACTCTAACTCTCCACCTTTCACCAAGAGCATAGAAAACTCCCCAAAAATTACTTACAAATACTTAGCTAAAAACCCCTTTTTATACAAATTTATTTGCTAATATGGGATTTAACCATATTATTTTGCAAATATTACATATCTCCTATTTACAAGTAAAAATTCCAACCAATTCCCCTTAATTACATAAAAATATCCAATTCCCTCATGGAATCTCCTTTAAAAATAATAAAATAATCTTTAAAGATTATTTTAAATATCTATAAATTTCATTTTAAATATCTTTAAATTTTATTTTCAGGCCCTTTTAATTCCATATTTTTGGAATTTTACTAATAAAAAGGGTTTTGGTTATAATTTAGGGGTTATATTATTGAAATATGAGTTTACGAGATTTTTTCCTCTCTTTGTTTTATGGGCAAGGCAAGAGGATTTTAAGGGATAAAATCCCACCAAATCCTCTTTTTTTCTTTTAATTTTTAAACCATATATTTTTTCTTTAAAAAATATGGTTTAATCCATATTTATGACATGTCATATACTCTTTCCACATCACCACCTACTACATCACCATGCTGATGTCATCAAAGTCAACCAGAGTCAAATTTTTGACCAACCTTTAACCAACCATAACTTTCACATATGAGCTCCATTTTCGAAACTAAATATAGTTCCGGAATTGGTGCGATGAGCACTACGACCTGGCATCATTTTTTCTTTATTTTGAGATGATCATTTTTTTCCTTTTTGAATGCCTGATTTGCCTGTTTGACTAGACCTTTGACCATGCATAACTTTTGCATACAGACTCCTTTTGAGCCCATTCAAGTTGTGTTAGGACCATTTCAGTGAGCTCTATCCAATGATGCTAATTTGGATGAATTTTGAGACTAGATCCACCTAGATCATTTCTCCCCGTTGAGAAGCTTTTGGACCTCCAAAAAGTTTGTTTATGTACAAATTGAGCTACGACAATGTTGGCCCACTTGCTCAGTATCATATGTCCTTCCTTTCTAGAACCTGTACATCTGACTCATCATAACAATAGTCAAAAGTACACTGATATTATTAAGTACATTAGCCATATACACATCCACATTCAATGTTGTTGCTACCAACCATACATTGTTGAAAAGTAGAAGGCTTAAATAACAAAATTGAATTTACGGACGAGAAAAAGAATGTACCGACATCATACTTGTCTTTCATAATTGGAACAACCTTAGAATCAAATATATTTTTATGCAATGACACTTCTTTTGGTACAGACATAAGTGCCAAATTATTGCTTGCATTAACTAGCTTTTTCAAGTGTCTCATTGTCACAAAAGACTTATCGATCTTAATTGGATGAGAATGCACAATGTATTCAACTCCTTCCTTAAACAAGTGATACTGATTATGTTCCTTGTAGAAGATTGCTTTCCTATCATATAAGTATGGGCTACCCAACATAATCCCATAGATATCAAGTGGAACCACATCAAATTCAACCTCATATATAAACTTAGATGTTATTGCAAATATTAAATCGGATTGCTTAGTTACTCACAATCTATTATCATTGTACACCCAACCTAATGGATAAGGTTTCTTATTTAGCTTTGTTTTCAATCCCAATTGTTCAACAACTTCTTCTAAAATTAGATTAACTTGGGACCCACTATCTATCAGTGTATCAAGCTTAGTGTTCTTAGAAATCACCCTTATATGAAAAAAATCACATCTTTTGCTATCTTCAGGAACAACATGACTTTTAGAAGTAGAAGCACATGAAACATCAGTGGAAGAATCAACAAAATTCTTACCCTTCACACCCACAGCTGCAATCTTTATTTCATCATCAGAATCCAATCCAAGATCTTGAACAACAACTGTGGCCTTTTGCTTTCCTTTAGACTCTTTAAACCACTTGGGTTTCAACTCTCGATGTAGTTTCCAACATTTCACATCCGTGTTCCCTTTCTTCTGACAATGTGAACAAGTAGGAATTTCACTTTCCTCTCCTTACCCTTATTATTGCCTTCAGTTGGAGGAACAAATTTCTTCTTTGAACTGAAACTTATGTTCTTTTCACCTGCTTCAATATGGGTTGCTTGTACACACACTTCATCAAAGTTAGATGGATTAAAAATTAGGATTGTATGTTTCAAATGTGAATGCAAACCACCTATATACTTTAATAAATTTTCTTATGTATAAAGAGGAATGCCAAGAGTAAGTGCTTTTTTCCTAAACACCTATGTATACTCTTGCATTGTTTGTCCTTTACACTGTCTTAGATTTTTCCAGTCCATAACAGCTTGTTGCATATAACCCAAAGGATAAAACTATTTCTTTAAAGAAAAAGTAAATTCATACCAAGATGAAATGATTTTACCGTGCATAGCAAGATCATCTTGAATCTTACTCTCCCACCAAACCAATGCAGTGTCTCCCATTCTAAGGGTAGCTAGCTGGATTTTTGAAGAATCATCCAAGATCTATTGAACCCTGCAATACACTTCGATCTGCTTAAGCCAATTATCCAATTTTTTTGCATCCAATTCACTGTTATATATAGGCAACTCAAATTTAACATCTAGTTTTAACAAAGGTGTTTGCACAGGTTGTTTCTTTTCAAAAGAGTTAGATGAAGAAGAAGAGGATGAAGAAGATGAAGAAGATGAAGAGGACGGGGATGGAGGTTCAGGGGGGTCACCACCACCTCCTACTCCTTTACCTTTGTCTTCTTTCAATGAGGATTCAGCTTCCTCCTTTCTTTTCTTGAGTTCCTTTTTCCTCTATCGTTCTTGCCTCTCTTGGAAAAGAACTTCCACCATAACCTTCATTTTGATAAATGCTTTCTAGAAAGCTTTCTCATCAAGCTGTATAATACTTTGTTTAGCTACCATCTTTGATTGTGGAAAAGTCCTTCGTTTTCCAATCTCTGGATTGAATTCTTCCAATGCACCTTCTCCTTGTTTTAGTTTCAACCTGGTTAGCATTCACTTATGCAATTTCCTACAAAATGGGCTTTGAGACCAACTTGATCCAGAATTAGAGGTTTATAAATTAACTTTTAAATTAAATCTAATTATAGTAATTTATTGATCTAATGTAGAATTGTGTGATTATGCTTTTTAACCATTGAAATTACAATAAGGTACACTTTAAAATCAATTATTGAAAAATAAACTGAATTGAACTAGAGATAAATTGAGATAGAAGAGAGTAGAATGAGACAGAGAAATAGAAGGATCACAATGCGTAGATTGATAACAAATTTCATTCAATGTGGACTATGTCTTTGTGTCTGCTTCTCAATGTTGGGACCGCTTTATTGATATTTCCAAGCAAAATTATGCTTTGTTACAATACCGAAGCTCCAAGAACCCACAATAATCTCTCCACAATCTCTCTTTTACAATTTTTGGTGTATGCAAACACCTTGTAATTTTCTCTCAAATAAAAAGCTCTAACTCTCCACCTTTCACCAAGAGCATAGAAAAATTCCCAAAAATTACTTACAAAATACTTAGCTAAAAACCCCTTTTTATACAAATTTATTTGCTAATATGGGATTTAACCATATTATTTTGCAAATATTGCATATCTCCCATTTACAAGTAAAAATTCCAACCAATTCCCCTTAATTACATAAAAATTTCTAATTCCCTCACGAAATCTCCTTTAAAAATAATAAAATAATCTTTAGAGATTATTTTAAATCTTTAAATATCTTTAAATTTCATTTGAAGCCCCTTTTAATTCCATGTTTTTGGGCTTTTACTAATAAAAAAAGGGTTTTGGTTATAATTTAGGGGTTATATTATTGAAATATGAGTTTACGGGATTTTTTCCTCTCTTTGTTTTATGGGCAAGGCAAGAGGATTTTAAGGGATAAAATCCCACCAAATCCTCTTTTTTTCTTTTAATTTTTAAACTATATATATTTTTTTTAACAAATATGGTTTAATCCATATTTATTCCATGTCGTATACTCTTGCCACATCACCACCTACCACATCACCATGTTGATGTCATCAAATTCAACAGCGTCAATTTTTTTACCAACCTTTGACTAGCCGTAACTTTCACATACGAGCTCCATTTTCAAAATTGAATATAGTTTCATAATCAGTGCGATGAGCACTATGACCTAACATCATTTTTGCCTCATTTCAAGATGATCAATGTTTTTCCTTTTTGAATGCCTGATTCACCTATTTGACCGGACCTTTGACTACAAATAACTTCTACATATGGACTCCTTTTGATCCCATTCAAGTTGTGTCAAGACCGTTTCAG
This sequence comes from Sequoia sempervirens, assembly GCA_007258455.2. Taxonomy (NCBI): domain Eukaryota; kingdom Viridiplantae; phylum Streptophyta; class Pinopsida; order Cupressales; family Cupressaceae; genus Sequoia; species Sequoia sempervirens. The sequence goes on along the minus strand of VDFB02154251.1, from coordinate 2,236 downwards.
CGAGCTCTATCCAATGATGCTAATTTGGATGAATTTTGAGACTGTGAAATTTCTAGGTATTTTGGATCCACCTAGATCAGGCTAGAGGGGAGAGAGATAGAGGGAGTCAATGAAAGAGAGAGAGGGAGGGAGTGGGAGAGAGATAGAGGGTAGAGGGTATAGGGTTGATGGTAGAGGGTAGAGGGTTATAAGGGTTTAGGGTTAAGGGTATTGGGGAGAGAGATAGAGGGAGTGAGAGAAAGAGACCTAAGAGAGGGAGAGGGGGTAGGAGGGAGAGACTTGAGAGAGAGAGAGAGTAGAGGATAGAGGGTTATAAGGGTTTGGGTTTTAAGGTTAAGGGTAGAGGGGAGAGAGATAGAGGAAGTCAGTGAAAGAGAGTGAGGGAGGGAGTGTGAGAGAGATAGAGGGTAGAGGGTAGAGGGTTTTAAGGGTTTAGTGTTTAAGGGTTAAGGGTTTAGGGTACAAGGTACATAGGGGATAGTGATAGAGGGAGTGAGAGAGAGAGAGACCTGAGAGAGGGAGAGGGGGTAGGAGGGAGAGACTTGAGAGAGAGAGAGAGTAGAAGTGGGGTTTAGGGTTAAAGTTTAAGGGTTTAGGGTTAAGGGTAGAGGAGTAGAGATAGAGTCAGTGGAAAAGAGAGGGAGGGATGGATTGGGGGAGGGATAGAGGGTAGAGGGAGTGCGAGAGAGAGAGAGACCTGAGAGAGGGAGAGGGGGTAGGATGGAGAGAGAGAGAGAAAGTAGAGGGTAGAGGGAGAGATATAGAGGGAGTGAGTGAGAGAGAGAGAGATAGAGGGAGTTAGTGAAAGAGAGGAAGGAAGGGGGTATGTGCAGGATCATCATGGAAAAAATAGGCCCTTACGTGGCAAAAAAATTTTAAAAAAATAGAGTTAGGCAACTTAACGTAAAAATTTGAATAAGTTATCTATCTTATTTTAAAAATATGTAAGAATAGAATATGTAGAAAATTGAATATAGTTTCAAAACTACTAGTTTTTTTTTTTTAAATCTATTTGGTGAAAATTTGAAATTTCAATGCAATAGTACTTAAATTTTAGGGAAAAAATAAGAAGTAGGTGTCTGTCTGACCACCCTAACCATAATAAAATGATAATATTTTTTAATAAGATTTTAGATATAAGTAGAGGACTCATGTCCCGATGTGATGCATATTTTTTTATAATTTTTTTCAAGTAAATAATTAATTATGATTTTTTATTACAAATTTTAAAAGGTATAAAAAACTTGTATGTCTGACCACCTTAACTTGTTCAAAACTTCATGAAATTCAATTTTTCTTTTTTTAATCCTATAGTATGCAAAGCATAGAATGTGACACATGTTTTGGATTGAAAAAATGTGATACCATTTGAAAGCTATAGATGTTTTTCAATCATTCTATCAATCAGGACTTTACTCATAATTTGAATAGAAAATGAATAATAATTACTTATTAAATTCAAATTAAAGCATAATTTATATTGGTGGAAAGCTGAAAATCTCCTTTAGAAACCCTTTTTGTTTCATCAATTTTGGGTAAAATAAAATTCATCAACCACATACCCATCATATTGCCACTTTTTGGCCCATCATGATCTTGCACATACCCAAGGAGTGGGAGAGAGATAGAGGGTATAGGGTTGATGTTAGAGGGTAGAGGGTTATAAGGGATTAGGGTTTAAGGGTTAAGGGTAGAGGGTTAATGTTTTAGGGTTTAAGGGTTAACGGTAGAGGGGAGAGAGATAGAGGGAGTGACTAAGAAAGAGACCTGAGAGAGGGAGAGGGGGTAGGATGGAGAGATTCAGGAGAGATAGAGAGGGAGTGGGAGAGAGATAGAGGGTATAGGGTTAATGGTAGAGGGTAGAGGGTTTAAGGGTTAAGGGTAGAGGGAGAGATATAGAGGAAGTGAGTGTGAGAGAGAGACCTGAGAGAGGGAAAAGGGGTAGGAGGGAGAGACTTGAGAGATAGAGAGAGAGTATAGGGTAGAGGGTTTAAGGGTTAGGGGTTTAGGGTTAAGGGTTACAAAGGGGAGAGAGATAGAGGGAGTCAATGAAAGAGAGGGGGGAGGGAGTAGGAAAGAGATAGAGGTAGAGGGTTAAGGGTAGAGGGGAGACAGATAGGAGTGATTAAGTGAGAGACTTGAGAGAGTGAGAGGGAGTGGGAGTGAGATAGAGGGTAGAGGGTTATAAGGGTTTAGAGTTTAGGGTTTAAGGGTTAAGGGTTAAGGGTTAAGGGTA
>VDFB02154250.1:0-13269 GCA_007258455.2 Sequoia sempervirens | reverse complement strand
CTAATTTGTTAAAAAAAAAATTATTAGGGGAGAGGGACCAGTAGTTGTGCTATAGTGCCCTCCATGATTCGCCCTTTCATGATGTTTGATTAATTTTGGTTGGGTTGTTTGAATTAAATTGGTTTTATTATGTTGTTTGTTTTGGTAACGAATTAAATAAATTATTAAATAAAGCATTTTGATAAATTGATATATGTGTTGTTCTTGGATATTTAGTTTATTAAATTAAATTATTAAGTTACAATTAAATATAAAGATATTGATTATTAATGTAGAGTTTTAATTATAAATTAAAATGTGAGAAAATATTAAAAGGAAATAAAATATTAAAAATAAAAGGTGAAATTAGAAAAAGATAATGAACAACTAGTTAAAACAAGTAAAAAGATAGAAAAAGTAAATTTGAAGCACATGCGTGACTTCAAACTGTTGGAAAAAAAAATTTACAAGATTTCTATCCACTTTTTGTTTTCAAAAAAACAAAAAATTTCCTTGGTTATTAAATATCATTTTTGGGGAGATTTTGGGTTTTCATCTTTGATTTTTAGTTTTGAACAAGAACTGTAACGCCTCGCCAGAGAACCCAAAGAACAACACATAAAGTAACAAAATAACCAAAAAAATTTTTTTAGAAAAACAATCAGCATTCAACACAATAATGGTAAAACTTTGTTTCTTAAAAATAGAATACAAATTGAAGAATGATGAACCTATTATTCCCATTCGAATCACTCAAGAATTTGATGAAGAATTCGGCAATTTCCAATCAAAACTTTTCTAAAAACCAAAATACTGCAAAAGAAGCTTTTTTTCTAGAAAACTGTCGTACAAAACTTCTCCCAAAACAACTGTCGTGAATCCATAATTTTCACCTGCCCAAAAGTTTTTAATTCCCTTTTTCATTAACTCAAAATTGCCAAACTTAACTCAAAGTCAACATGAAAACAAATTGATCATTCAATTCAAACTAAATAAACACTCAAGATAATATCTTCTAACTTGAAGTCATGTTTAAAGATATTTTTACATCTTCTGTTGAAAACAACAATTCAACATTATCTACTTTCAAACATTTTAACTTGCACCAAGCCTGGAATTTGATGGTCTATTTGACCATTTTTTCAATTTTAGACCTTATATTATAGCTATAAAATTTATTAGACCGTATAGTTTGACTTGCTAAATTTTTATTAAACTGTAAAAAAATATTATAAGCAAAATATAATATTGTATTTTTTTATAATTTTTATTAAAAAAGATGAATTAATTTAGAATAGAATATAACTTTTTAAAATATTTTCTAATATGAATTTAGAAACTTTGAGATTTTTATAATAGTTATCTTTTTTTATATTAATATATGTGATTTATATTATTATTATAAAAATATATATTAGTTTAGAATCTTTTCAAAATAGAATATAATTATTTTTAACTTTTAGAATATATTTAACAAGATTTGTTTTTAATATGAACTTAGAAACTTTTGTTAATTGTTAATTATAACAATAGATTTTTATATTTATTATTAATAATTATCATTGTTTTCTAATTTTTCAAGATATTGCATTTATAAAAGATTTTATATAAAAATTCATAAATTAAACACTTTTTCTAACAACAACTGTCATAAAATTTTCATATGACAGGTAGGAGTGACCATCAAATTCTAGGCCTGACTTGCACATTGAAATATATATATCTTTTACTCAAAAATTATAATTACAAATAAATAAATATCTCTTTTAATTAATTTAATTAATCAAAACCTTGTAAAATAACAATCATATTTTAAACTATTAAATTATCTAAACATAATGTTTTAATCTAACATTTTAACATAATCAACTAAATCAATAACTTATCAATAAACCATTAAACTAACAAATCAATTAATTCCCAAACATGACGAACACATGAACAACCCAACGGAACCAAATAACAAACAACAATGGGTGACAACACAGATAATCGTCCCATCATGAATGATGGCCAAAGACGGACCTAACATTATCTCTGAAAAAACATGTTTCCATTGGGTCGGGGCATGCTTAGACCTGACAAAGCAGGTGAAGCCGATACCCGGTACCTACAAATTGCATCAAACAACATTGTCAAACATATCTGCATAAACCAACAACACACCGTGAAAGAGAATCATAGCGTAGTAGGGTACTCACGACTGAGTAATGCTACACTATCTCCTTCACCAAGGCTAACATATAGTACTACATCATAAAAAACATTAGATACATCATCATAAACACATTAATACTCCAAAATAGCATTAAACCATAACACACATAATGTATATCATAATGGCACCACACAAACATAATCAGATGATCAACAGTGTATCTAATGTATCATCAACATAATATAAAACTAGCATAATATCAAAACAGGTAGAACAAATATCAACTGAACAAAAACGAATTGAATCAACATGCAACAACTGGAGGGACACTACATCCTCCCCCCTTAAGCTTCAACTTACTCCTGGAAGTCGCAAGATAAGGTACAATTATGCACAACATCATATAACCATCACTAATCAGAAGCATAGTGAACATAACATAAGTCACATGTTACATAGAGTCAAATTTATCCAAACACAATTAAACTCCATAAATCCATGTAACATAAATATCAGTAAGGGAAGTCATAATCATCCAAGTCAAATACTATCATCCAAACCAATAAAAATGGTGCAACGACCACCAACACTGTCTCAAGGTACATATCACATCATAAAAGTGTCAAGTGCACATCTCAATCTTAATAAGTGTCAGTCTAATAAAGGCAACAAGAAAATACTACATCCCTCCTTCCACTAACAAACTACTCGCTATTTGATAGGGGACACTCCTCAGGGTCCTCATCAGATTCCATAACCGCATTCATGGAAGCGAAAGGTTGTGTACGAAGGCTTTCCTTCTCTTCCTTAGCAAAATAGGTGTGTTAGGTCCACACCCCAATGGCCAATCTCAGATAGCAGACGGTTTCTTCACTTTAACTGTGTGTCTTAGCTCTTTGATCTTCTTCCCTTTTTCCATCTTGAGTCGAGAGAGGGTCTAGGTCAAAGTCTCGTCATCGAAAATACAAAGTGAAACTTCCGGTGTGGGATTTTCTTTGATGACCACACCCTTTTGGCAATCTTCACTTCCTTTCCTTTCCTCTTCCTAGCCCTCGACCTTCCCATCCCTGCACACAAACTAAGGTAGTCATTAGACTCTAATCAAATTTTAAATCCCAACTGATCCTAACTTAACATACATTAAAGACACACTTATCACATTCACACGCTACACAAATGTCCATAATGGATTTCCCCAATAGGAAGGATATCGGTGCATCGCGCACTACACCAAGGGTCTTATCCTTTCCACTAGTTTTCTACACCATTGGACCAACACCACCTAAGAAAAAAAATTCTCAGGTAAACAAATGAGAACATCCCAAAAGGAAAAACATTAACCCAAGAGTACAACACCTAGGTCAACATAATGGGCTCACATGTATCTAGAGTGCCCAGTGTATGAACCTAGGCTTCGATACCAATCTGTAATGCCTCGCCAGAGAACCCAGAGAACAACACATAAAGTAACGAAATAACCAAACAAATTTTTTTAGAAAAACAATCGGCATTCAACACAATAATGGTAAAACTTCATTTCTTTAAAAATAGAATACATATTGAAAAATGATGAACCTGTTATTCCCATTCGAATCACTCAAGAATTTGATGAAGAATTCGACAATTTCCATCCAAAAATTTTCCAAAAACCAAAATACTGCAAAAGAAGTTTTTTTCTAGAAAATTGTCATGAAAAACTTCTCCCAAAAGAACTGTCATGAATCCATAATTTTCACCCACCCAAAATCTTTTAATTCCCTTTTTCATTAACTCAAAACTACCAAACTTAACTCAAAGTTAGCATGCAAACAAATTGATCATTCAGTTCAAACTAAATAAACACTCAAGATAATATCTTCTGACTTGAAGTCATGTTTAAAGATATTTTTACATCTTCTATTGAAAAAAACAATTCAACATTATCTGCTTTCAAACATTTTAACTTGTGCATTGAAATATATATATCTTTTACTCAAAAATTGCAATTACAAATAAATAAATATCTCTTTTAATTAATTTAATTAATCAAAACCTTTTAAAATAACAATCATATTTTAAACTATTAAATTATCTAAACATAATGTTTTAATCTAACATTTCAACATTATCAACTAAATCAATAACTTATCAATAAACCATTAAACTAACAAATCAATTAATTTCCAAACATGACGAACACATGAATGACCCAATGGAACTAAATGACAAACAACAATGGGTGACAACATAGATAATTGTCCCATTAGGAAAAATGGCCAAAGACAGAAATAACATTATCTCTAAAACAACATGTTTCCATTGGGTCAAGGCACGCTCAGACCTGACAAAGCAAGTGAAGCTGATACCCAATACCTGCAAACTGCATCAAACAACACTGTCAAACATATCTGCATAAACCAACAAACACACCGTGAAAGAGAATCACAATGTAGTAGGGTACTCACGAGTGAGTAATGCTACATTGTCTCCTTCACCAAGACTAACATATAGTACTACATCATAAACAACATCAGATACATCATCATAAACACATTAATACTCCAAAACAACATTAAACCATAACACACATAATGTATATCATAATGGCACCACACAAACATAATCAGATGATCAACAGTGTATCTAATGTATCATCAATGCAATATAAAACCAACATAATATCAAAATAGTTAGAACAACTATCAACCGAATAGAAACAAACTGAATCAAGGTGCAACAACTGGAGGGACACTACAAGAACTTTTTCTAAAGAAATTCTTCTGTAGAATAGTCACATTTTTATGAATTGTTTGAGAAGAAAATATGGAAAGGAGAAAATGGATCGTTATTGAATTGTTTTGAAGAATTAGATCGTTGTGAACATAATAGTTGGTCATGACATCGAGTCTTCAATCGTGACTATTGTGGAAATCTAGGTTCCATTATCCTTTTGAATTTTATCCTTATGTTTGAAATAAGTGTTTGTATGCTTGATATTGCTGAAGAATGTGGATTCCATTTATTTAGTTTCCATCTAGAGATTATAATAATAAGCGTTCTTATTGTAACATTCTACATTCTCTACATTTTGGTAATTGGTCTTCCCTTCCACCATTGCATTATGGCAAGCTCTTACAGCCGTCTTTATTTTGTTTGGAAGTTTTTTTGTTTGTATAGAATTCAATTTTTACTTGGATATGATTTTATTTAAAAGCTATTATTCATGCATTCGTTTTACTGAGTATTTGATTTGCAAAATCTATTGAATATTTGTCTTGGCTGCGATTTATATTCTAATTATGTCCTTGTAAGTAGTGAAGAACTTAAGAAGTTACCTTTCGATATCATAGTCTGCATCATGTTGTAGGATACGTCTTTATGGAATGGATCTATATATTTTCTACACATCGTATGAGTATTGTTACTGTAAATACAAATCTCAAATACTAGAATTCGATGTTGAAGGCTCATTTTTGCATTAATGCTTTTATGTCAATGCATTCGATGGCGTTTTATTTTGGCATGTTATCTTTTGTCCATTTCTTGTTATCTAACCACCTTCATTCGGCATACAAGACCCCCCCTTGCTGTTACTCATCTCATGTTTAATTAGACATGATAATCCCCTTCATTCTATGCACCTTCTGCATGCAATACATGTTCTCAACGAAATGATATATTTTGTGGAGGCACAACCTTATACTCTATTATCCTGTGTTGTTTCAACATATCCATTATATGCTAAACCCCATCCAGTCGCACTAACATAGTTGGTAAAAATTTGGAATCTTAAGTGTTTCGATAAAACTTCCTTTGTTGATTCAACTTTTCCTTTTGGTGCGAACTGAGAGTATGGTGAATAGACGGTGGGGTGGGTTGTTTCAAATGTTGAATGTACTTCTACTCATTCTGTAGCAACCTTTTAAATCCCATGCAACCATGAAATAAAACTTTTCATTCCCATTTACATTTAATAGGGATCTTAGGAGTCAAATCTTTATCCAATCAGATCAAATTTAAGGCAAGATCACCCCTTAAATTTGTAAGTTATAACTATTACATTAAACTATTTTACCATCGAAGGGGCTTTGCAAATTATCCATTAAGTGGTATTCTCTACTTTTCTCCATTTGTAACGCCTCATCACTTATTGCGGCAGTAAGCAATTTTCGTAAACATTCATTTGCTTATACCTCTTTTATTGTCGGAACTTGAAGGACCTCTGTTTTTGCTATTGTTTAGCCGACTTTTAAAACTCCTATCGAGCCAAGGTTGCATGTTGCCTCCACTCCATGTGATCTGACTATCTCTTTCACGTGCTCTCTCTTCTCCCTCTAAACTGGCACCACCATCTCTTTTCTCAATCCACCCTCCTCTGTATTTATGCTTTTTGCTTATTCACTCAAACAAAGTGTGCGCCCTTTGATCTTCTAGTGCATATGCAGTCGTCGGTGCCTCTTTGGTTTCTGATTTTACTCTCCTTCTTGTCGCGACCTATTCGATGCTTTACATTTTAACTTTCAGTGGATATTCATTATATTGGATATTCGGAAAACTTGGATTTTAAATGATAATTGATGATTACATTTTATATTTGGTATTTAATGGTTGTAATTATAATTGGTATCTGATACTATTTACTCTAAATTCATTCGATGGTTATTCCTATGTATGGTATTTGATTTTTTATATATATATACATGTTATAGATAAATGTATATATAGTTATTTAAATATCACATTATAAGTTGAGATAAGATATTGAATTAAAATATTTAGAGAAATATGAGCATAGTATCAAGATAAGATTTTATATACATGTCAAAAATAATAACAATAAGGTTATATGTGTATCTATTTATGTGTGTTTAAATATGTATATAGAAGTTGCTTATTTGGGGTGTGAAACCAACCTGTTATAGTATGTATATTTATATATCTACATATTCCTATTTGTATATGTATAAATGTGTATAAAGTATGGTGTTAGAAAGAAAAATATCTCTGCCAGAATTAATTGATTTGAAGATAGTGAATTTTGGAAATCAAATAAGTGAAGTATTGATAATTAAAATATTTGATTAAGTAAATTGGGTTAGATTATTTTTGCTTAAATTCTAGGGAATATTAATCTCTTTCAGAATTTTTTTGTAAGGCCACTATGAAATCAGTTATTGAATATCTGATGAGTTAGAATTTCAATTATTAGAGTAGTCTTTAATTATGTTTTATCGAAGAAAGGTAATTTAATTGTGGGACAATAATTTGTTGATAAATTTTATATTGTGAGTTGCAATCGAATATATTAGGGTTAATAGCTAAGGTATGTTAGTGAGAAAGTAAGAATGTTATTTAATGAGTTATTGTTCTTAGTATTGACTATAGGAGTATCCTTTATGATTGATTAAGTCATTCTTTAATACGATTGGTTGTACTGTTGAATTAATTATTATATCAAGTAATATGTTAATTAGTGAAGTTTGGGTGAACTTGGTTATTGTTCAAAATGGAAGTAATGATTTATCTATGGAGTATTTACGTTTCTGATGCAAGGATTGCTTGAATTGAATATTGTGTCGTTTATTGGAAATTGGGGGTAAATTTGATAATTGTTTGAAAGTGGGTGTTATTGTGTAGGTTGAATTCATGATTGAAATGTTTATTTGTTGCTCATCTAGTTTGAGGTGTGGAATTAGTAAAAATGAGAAGCTTTTGATTACTGAGGTTGATTTTGATTTTGAGTTGATTTTGGGATTTATGTTATAAGGGAACTTTCTTGTGTGAAATTGTTATGGTAATCTTCCAGAGGTTAGAGGGTAGTATGGTTTTTACTTGCATGAGTTTTTATGGGAGTCAAGGATCAGGTGAGGCTACCAAGGTAACTCAGGATGGGGGTTGGGGCCTAGGAAGATCCACCAGGACAACCCATATCAAGCCATGAGTGTTTGCATGATTTTTTATGTTGTTTCACATGGAAGTGGTTGGTTTCATGATTGTGTCCTTTTGAAAGTGGATTGATTTTGTACTTGGCTTGTGTTCATGAGGGTATTTAGCCTTGCATTGTTTACTTGTTATTATGGTTGTGATTTATGAGCAAGAGGGTCCATGTATTGCTCTGGATATGTGTTTCTTGTGGTTTCATTTAGTGTGCAAGATGGATTTACCCTGTTTGATGTATTGGGTCTTCTAGTTGCAAGTAGGAGGAGTGGCTCTCAATGGGGGCTAAATCCCAAAGTGGTGACCTGGACAACCCATTGGGAGTTTCTTAATTAAGTGATAACCTAAATAATGAATTGGGGGGATGGGTAACTTTCACATAAAAAGTTAATTGAAGTCCTCGCCCATGCCTATAGTGCTTGTTTAGGCTAAGGATGGGGTGAGAAGGCCTGGTTGGAAAGGTCAACTTCTTGTCCTCACGAAAGGATTATTGGCTCTGCATGTGTCACCCTATGGGGTCGGGTCCTAGTGAGAGGAATGTTGGACAACCATAGATGGGGTTCAGGTCCTAGTGAGAGGAATGTTGGACAATCCATGCCAATACCATGCGATGGCACTCTTCCTTACTGCAGTCTAGGATTCCTGTGTCTTGTGTTCTCCCTTTGTTGTTTGTGTGTCTTTGGAAATAGTGTCACTATTATGTGATGTTTTGTGTACCTTGTATGATGGAGTCATGTTAGCCCTTGTCTGCTTGATTGCTTGTGTAGTGGGTCCTTATTGTCATCTCCTAGCATAGGGGGTGGACCTTAGGGTTCCACATGGTCGGGTGGAATGTGTTATGCACTCCATTGGGTTCCCAGTTGATGTTCGTGAGCATGGAGTTGTACCTTATGCAGTGGTTCTAGATCTTGTGGCAGTATTGATGTTATGTGATGTAATCATGTAATCATGGAACGATGTATATTTATGTAATAAAAGTGATGGATGTACTCTTTGGGTTTATTATTTAATCATTGATAGTTTTATATTTAATGTGATGTATGGATGTATGATGTTCATTTGCTTTATGCTATAGTTTTAAAATGATCACTTGTAGCTAGTTATCATCGTTATGGGATTAGTTTATAATGCATCCCTGAAACCTTAAAGGACATTGTTACAACTTATGTATGTTAGATGCATTATATGTTAGTGTTGTATTATTTACATTTCATGTTAGTTTCTTTAAAAAAAAATTGTCTCATAATTGTTAATTAGAAGTGTTGTCCTTTGGGGTTTCACGACGGGGTGTTACATGTGCAGGGTCCAATAGTCATGTAGTCAATTGTGATTATTCATATCAATACTAGAATAAATTAATATTATATCTTGTTTATATTCATTTCACATATATTAATCAAAATACTACCAAATATTTGACATTATGGGGCCAATAGTTGTTCACTTCAAAACTTATAATCCTCAAGAAAAACATAAATACATTCATGAACAAGTGAAATAAATATTTTTGTCTCAAATAAAATATCATAACTATCCACTATAAGTGTGTCATTTATAAAATTAAATGCTCATTTGATAAAATAAGACACTCATTTAAACAAGTATTGTTATCATAGTGAAAAAATATTGTTCTTACGTGTCAACTATTGGGGTAGCAATGTACAAGCATTGGAGTATTTCATATTAATAGTTTGTTATATCACAAATATAAAAGGTGATATAAGTTTTAGTGTTCAACTATTGGTTCATTTTTGTTTGATATAAGTTGTATTTTAAATTTAAGTATGTGTTGTTTTTATAACAACAAATAGTTTTTATGTATTCAACTATTGGTCCATTTGTGTTGAATATAAAAACTAGAGATAACAAAAATTTATGGTTACCAATAGGTATTTGGTCCATTTAGGTTGCATATAAGTTTTATTTTAAATAAAAGTATGATATTCTACAAGCAACAAATGATATTTTTTTGTTCAACTACTAGGGATACCATGATTAAGTTTCAGTCGAATCTTTAAAAAGTCATTTTGGACACTTCTCAGTAGATATGTTGATGTGGCAAGTTGTATGATGAGTCACACCTCCAAACCTTAGTTATAGATAGATAAGAGGCCAGTCCACATTTCAAAAAAAATGAAGGTCCTACAATATTCTAGTTAATCGCTACGTACTTACGAAGTTAATCGCACGACTATTGCCCCTCTCCCCCTTTAATGATAAAAAATTTAGTAATTTTTTTTTTTTAAATGTGACAAATAAAACTAACTAAAACTTTTGATTTTCTAAATGCAATCTCTTCCCATTCAATAAACAAGAGCTGGAGAGCAACAAAGTTCCTGCCAAAATGTTCTAGAATAGTTTTTTTTTAATTTGTTGTGGTTGGAAAGTTTTAGCAACAATAGTCAATATGATGGAGCAAATTACAAAGAGTAAAGTAGAAATATATAGGCCTCTTGGATGCTTGACTCAAGATTTTGACATACCCAAGAGGTCATCAATTAACTCTTAATCACTCCCAATGAAGAGGTGAGTTAACTTAGTGTAATTGAAACATAGGTGGAATTGACTAAATAGAACTGACACCTAACTACTGTCAATTAAGGATTGATGAGGTAGTGGTGGCACTTGTGTACCTCAAGTGAAGGTGTAGCTATGTCATTATTTCTTATATCCAAAGTAAACTTTATTAACTAAGTCCAATATTACACTTTGATAAAAACTATCTTAGACAAAGTATAATATTTACACCAACAATTTTTCCAATAATCCAAAATAACAACAGTATGCACACATGCAAAGTAAGAAAAATCTTTCATAATGGAGCAGATTTGAAACATAAGTAATGACACATGGACAGGAATGGTAAATGACATAAGTATGCAAACAAGGTTGTTTCAAAGGAGCAACCTTGAGTAAGAAGAAATGCAAACAAAAAAAGAGAGATTTCTATGACAAATGCACTAGATTGAACTTTGTAGCTTCAATATATAGGTAAAATTCTCCATATATTCTTCGAAGGAAGGAAAATATTTATGCTGGACCCATTTTGCTTCCTTGGTGTAGGATGCTAGCTGCATTTCCCATTGGAAAATTACATGACAGGAAGCTGAGAAAAATCCTTTAAGAAAAACACTCAAAACTGAAAAAACATGGTGAATTTGGTCTGTTGAATACATAGCAAGTTTTGGAGGTAGGGTAATACATCACACCGTTGTGTCTTCCTTCTTTCCTCTGCAATTTCATTGACTGTTTCATAGAAGCCCATGAAGCATATTTTCATTTCCTCTGGGATGTTGTCCACCAGTGACAGATCCCACCTAATGAAATAGCTAGGTTTGGCTTAGATGATTGCATTGAAGCTTTTCATTAGTAGGGAAAAACAAAAAAGAGAATCAGTTCAAACCTTTTAACTGTTTCCGAGAATAGCATCGTGTCATTGATTGATCCTTGCACTTCATAAAGATCACTGAGAATGATAGTAAAGATTGAATTTTTTGAGGAAATAGCTCTTAGGGTAGCAAACTCTGGGTCAAACATGGTCGCTGCCATTCCAAAATATATTTCGACCATGTGCTCAGGTGTGAAATTGAGTTTTGTGAAACGAGAAGATTTCCACCACTTTCACACACAACAATGAGATGATAATTGTTTATCATCTGCCTAATTTTATTATTTTAAATTATCTTTAGTAGATCACAAAATGTTAACCAGAATGACTCACAATTTATAAAAAAACCTCCATACATCAACGCTATTTTTTGTTTGTTTGAAACATTGGATAAAAAACAAGGATGTAATTGTGATACAAAATAATGCAGGCTAGCTTAAGTCTATACTACTAGCATTATGGTGAGACCATTTTATATTTAAGCATATAGCAAACAATGCAAACCAGGCAGATGTTTACTCCAAAGGGACATGTAATAAGAAAAGATAGGGAAAATGAACTACTTAATAGAATGCCTCAAATAGATGTCCTCTCATGTAGGGAAATTATTGCAGGATACGTACAAAATGCATTCATTGAAAAGGCTTTAGAAACCTTCAAGAAAATACAATTGGCATGTGTAAAGATGTAAATGCATTTGTTGAATAGTATTTTCTATGGCCGGAACTTTAGGACCTCTAAACTATTGACGTCAACTCTTTTAGGATGTATTCCTTGACATGATCAAATGCTACAGCCTTGAACAATTTCAATATGTGCAGATTTTTCTCCAAATAGTTAAAAGCTTAAAGACTAGCTTTATGCTTTGTCTATCTAAGCAAACCTTGTCTATTAGCCATCAAAGAAAATTCCAATTTGAATTTTTTGAAAAACACTCTTTCATGATACTTACTGATGTTTGTTCCTAAATAACTTTGTCATGCACAAAATTCCCCAAGGAATTTATAAAGGAATAAAAAATAGAGTGAATGCTCCTAGTTACAAAAGTGAACAAGTCAAAGAGCACTAGCAACAATGGCATCATTATTACAGAAACACGCTATCATGTATTCTTATTAATGTTAGCACAATCACATACATAACTAATGTGAGAACTTTACAGCTCAATACAGTAATGACATCCTAGTTTTAGAAAAGGAGGCCTCTTTACAATTTCCAAAAAGTTACCTTACACAATAGTAGTACTCAAGGCAATTGCCAACCAACAACTCACAATTACCAAATACATGTGCTTAAATTCTAATCACAATGGTAAACAACTATTCTTAATTACTAAAGACACATTCTTAGATTCTATTTACAATTCTGAACATAAAAGAGATGCTAAATGACATAGTCTGTAAAAGACAATAACATACAAATTTTTTTCTGATAGATAACTAGGAGGGGAGGCCACTATTGGGGAGCTAGGGGTGATCCCACAATAGTGGTTTACAACTTTTGGCCAAACTGGACACTAAAATTATTTTTTTAACTAAATCTTCACATTCAGGCACCTATAGCAACTAAACCATGAGGAATTTGAAGATGATGCAAACTAGAGTCTCATCAATATTTTGGTTCTATAGATTCTAAAAAAATATTTTTTTCAAATTTTTGGAATCAGATTGCACTTCTTTTTCCATCTCCCACAAAAACTAGTTTTTTTCATAAATCAACATTTTTAAAAAGAGACGCACACCGTATAACGCATAACTTTTTTTCCACGAAGGATGAAATTCTAATTCTTTCGAATTTAGATTTTTAACTATGATATCTAGTGTTTCCA
>VDFB02154249.1:44701-91443 GCA_007258455.2 Sequoia sempervirens | reverse complement strand
AAAACCTTGTGCTCTAAGCTGATCAAAAAGATAGGCAACTTAGTTTTAGTTTACTTTCTTTCAAACACCATCAACAAGAGGGAGCTTCCCCTCCTAATTTGAAGAGCAGTTTATCTGTGCATAGCTGTCCGTTTTCAAATCCGCATTCCAGAGGTGCGAATTTAAATGCCAACACAAAGCTAAACTAGTTTAGAAAAGATCTCAAGAAGACCACATTTGCAAATTCAATGATTTGAGGAGCCAAATTCAAGGGCGCTCCTGGGCTACAGGGGCGCAGATAGTTGTAAATTGACAATCCTCTGTGACATGCAACCTCTTGTACCTTCAGCGTCTTAACACCAGTTATCGGAGTTCTGCAACTCAGATGACTTCGCCGGATAGCTCGTCGGATAGCTGAGCTAATTCTAAAGAGACTGAGTACATTTGCAAGCAAAAAAAATATTTGGACCCTCAAAAAGAAGGGCGCCCCTAGGCTACAGGGGCACAAATTTGCTTTCTGCTAAAAAACTTCATCTATTTGATCTCTGTAATCACCATTCTAGCCACTGAAACGACCATGTTGGAGTATAATTTCATCATGAAGTGCTTCTCCATCATGATATATCTTGCTTTGAGTCCCAGGTTCAGGTTCTGAGCTCTAGGTACTCACCAATTGCTGCTAACAACTGACATGACATTGAGAAAAGTCCATACCCGACTTGCCCAGAAACTATATTTTGACATCATTTTAGCAAGTTGACGACACCTTTCTGACGTGTAGATATGAAATAAGCTTATAATCACATGAACATAAGACAATGATCATCCAACGAAAGTGAATAGATACGGAATAGCAATATTACAGGCAAATCTGGATCAACATATATTACTATCGCGTGCAAAAGTTATGTACAAATGAGCAAAAGCTCTTATTTATCAACATCAAAAGGTGTAGGGAACCCTAAAATCACCTTGAGTCAACTACAGTCTTGCAATGCATGCAAGATTTATTGCTAAACCCTAATAAAGAAAACTATACAGTTAACTGGAAAGCTACCATTAGTTAACCAGTACAATTAATCTAAAAATGGACAATGTGCAAGCATGCACGTTCTTATTGAAAGCAAGTTAACTGGAATACTACCATCAGTTAACGAAAACCCTAAATGTAACTCCAAGTGAACATAGATAATCCCATAATAGACATGCATGAGATGTGACAGCGAGTTAACTTGAAAAGGTAACCCCAATTTTAACTCCTATGTATAATGTCTATCCTGAGAGGTGGGAACTGAAGTCTACCGGCCGTGATCTCGAGCAACCAACCCCTCCACGAGGTTGTTGATTGCGTCACTGTCTGGAAAACTCATACTCTGCCGAAGTATATTGTGTCTGTGCAGCATGTCTTCGCCAACTGTGATCTGACACTGAAGTTCACCTCTGCTCCTGGTCACTTCATCGAACAACGCTGACATGATTGTAAGTTGATTAATCTTACAACTAACGGTCTCCCCACTGAAAATACTATGAACGAGTGCCTAGAGCTCTAACTGTACGTCAGCAAGCTCAACATATGGATCACCCTCAATTTGATACCGGCACGGTATGCGGGACACGAAAGTTCTCACATACTAGAGCGCACTAGTGACGTGCTCTCTACTCTCAGCCAACTCTAATGCCATCATCTCTCCTATCTTTGCCTTGAATACCAACTATGTCTTCCAAGCATAGATAGCTTCTTTATATTCTGCATCTGTGACTGATTCATATGCCACACTTAGGTGAGCAATCATAATCTCATCCCGTCGTCTGTCAATCGCCATGTCTCGCTCCTCATCTTGGCGACATAGACGGAGTTCGCAACCATTGTACCGTAACTGGTATAACTCTGCAAGCACAGAGCGGCCTCTAGTAACGAACTCCTCCTCCCACTCCTCCAAACGCTTCCCATATGTAACAAGGTGATCAAGCTGACCCTATTCTGCTGTTGGATCTAACATCAGTGGGAGTGTAGCAGTGACATCTGAACGGTGTACAAGGCTAGAAATGTAGTGACGAAGTTGTTTGATTTCAGCCTTGAGGGTTGCCTTGTCTTCTCCATCTTCGATTATCCTATCCCTTGTGTTGTCTTTAGCAATCTGTAGGAGATCAACTTGTGTCTAGCGGGTGCTTCAACCAAGGTTGACTATGATAAGCCTCCCACATCTTCTGCCAAAAAGACAGTAATCTGTGGGAGAGAGAAACGGCCATAGCTGCATCTGCACACCTCAAAGTCATCGTCACAGTTCACCCAATAATCCTCCATTGTAGGCTTATGGTATGAGCGACTGCCAAGACGCTCTGAATAACGACCCCAAGGATTATATGTGCGAGTATAAATAAGATACTTGAGGTTGCAATTCTTCAACTCCTATCCCGCAGCTTTGTTATCAACTATTGTTTTGCACCAATAGATTCCGAACTGCATGGGAAAGCATGTTTATGCTTGCGGTGCAAACGATGATGAACATCATGTAATTGCCTCAGGAACTCCATGAAAATTGTCCTATCCAAAGGATAGCATGGAAGCACGGTTGGATTACCTGTAAATCCGTATATGCAAATGTAGGCATATGTAGCGAACTGAAAGAACCAGTCCGTCCAATCAACCATCGTTGCTCTAGCAACCGCCGAGATACGAATGTACAACTTCTGGTCCAAGTTCCTTACTGTGGAAGTCAAGAAAGTCTCGTGAACACGCTTGAAGTGACATTCAGCCTTAGTGAACTCAAGCTGATCATAATAGGAGTAGACTTTTTGAACACTGAGTATGCCCATCGTGTTCAACCCTCTACACTAACCCTAATAAGTGATCAAGTACACGAGGTAGGAACACATGTGAAACTCGTGGGCAACTAGGAAACCGGTGATTTGCTCGTGGAGAATATTGTTTATGAAGGATGCCCAATCATAATGCTCTTGCCCGGAGATGATCCGACCAATGATGTAATACATCCAAGGTTGAAATATATTGGCATCTACATGACCTGAGACACGATTCAAGAGTGTAAAAGAATCGCATACTCATCCTTGTACTCACCGCAAACCACGTTGTTTGGCAATTTGTTCTTCTTTTGCTTCAACCATCACTCTGCCATCTTATTCTGACACTTGTCCATATCAGCGTTGAATGCACGCTCACACTCCTCCACAAAAATGACCAGACTACTCGGGAGCTAAGTTATACCAAAACATCTCTCGATATCCAGGGGGTTGAGACTACATATAACTCGTCCATCTACTGACACTATCTCACAAGTAGCAGAGTTGTAGTGTTTAACACAAGAAATCACAAACTCTACACAGTGAACTGAGATAGGTATGGAAGCGGCCTCAAGTAACCCGGACTGCTGAATGTTCTGAAGTGTCGAATCTCTAATCATGAGTGGATCTAAGACTGCTTCTGGAAGCACCTTATGTAGATTCATATCAGCTGTCCCGATGAAGTCGTGAGTCAAGACTAACTTGGTCTTGAATTTGAGCTAAGTTTATTGCATTTTGAAAAACTCGCCTGTTGACTGTGAACACGGCTATATTCTAACAAGTTTTCTGGAAAGCTAAAAATAGCCTATCGAAGGGCAATTTTCACGGAAAAATCTGAGATATGGGTTTTGTCAAGAAAAAGATTCTAAGACAACCCAGAACATTAGAAATGTGAAAATTTGACTTCTACTCAACCATGCAAGGAATTTTCAATTGAGAAAATTAGAGCCTCGAGAACTAATGCTCTAGAGTAAATTTTCCTAAAAAATTCCAGCACATGGGTTTTCTCGAGGAAGCTATCTTGAATAAACCCAAAAGATTTGTTTTGCCAAAATTTGTCTGTTCTTCAAGCCTGCAAGAGAATTTAAGACGAGAAATAGAGGAATTTAAGGACGCTTTTTTATGTTCTCTTCTGTCAATATCGCCACTTTGGTCTTGAATTTGCAGATAAATTTGGACTTGCACCTGCAAAAAGGAATATTTCAATGACTTCAAACGTGATTGCGGATGAAATCGCCCAACTCTCAAGGAAATTCGCCTTTGCTCTGAAGAATTACGAATTTTCTCAAGCTGTATGAATAAAATATGATGGACGCCATGTCACGTCTCATACTTTGATGCTATTTTGACCATGACTTACTTTGATGCTATTTGGACCATGACTTACTTTGATGCTGTTTGACCATGACTTTGTGGGATTTAATATATGAATTATGATACGTGTTAGAGCAATATAATATAATACCATGCTTTGGTGTGTGGAAATGTAGAAAAATAATTGTTTTCTTTCAGAATTATGAGTGCATTTTATTTTAAAATGATACAAAATAGGAATGTTGATTTAATTATTGCTTAAATTTATATTTCTATATTGGTTACTAATACACTTTCGTTTTTGCACGCCTGAGTGCATTTGAGTTGCAGGTGATCGAAGGCCAAGAGTGTGATTGAGGAAAAGAAGGTTAGCTTCCCGACAGGGTAAAAGAGGAGAAGCTCTCGATCGCGCACACACCACTTAAAAATCATGTAGTTGCATTAGGTCATATCTGTTTTCAATATGATTGTTTGAAATTGATTACGTGGTTTGAATAAGTGATTGATTAAAACAAAAGAAAAATATATATATACATAAAAACAATAGCATAGCAAAATTTAAATATAGTTTAATTAACCATAAAAATTGTGAAAAGAATATGGGTTAATTTATTTTAGTTTATCCCATTTATTTTGTGCAATAAAAAGGAAAATCTGAGTTTTAAAAAAAAATATAGGAAATTAAATACAAATAATAAAGTGAAAATATTATGTTTGCATATAATGAAATAATTGGTTTGTATAAAGTGGAGATATCTCTGTTTGCATATGGTTATTTTTCCAAAATGAAGAGGAATGAACAGCCCGAGAGAACTTTGGGCTCTGGAAATTTTTCTTAAAACCAACAATGCTGTTGGCATGTGGCAATCTTTGGAATTTGCATGAGAAATTTATCTGTCATCTGGAAATACTCTGCATGATCCTCGAAAAGAGGAATAAAGCTTTAAGAAAGAAAAGAGAACATTCATTCAGACACATCCGAGAGCTCTGGAAGAAGGCGACAGGAAAGTAATACTGGGCATCTGCACTGGAAGAAATTGCCAGGTTCTTTTCCATACTTGTTTTTCAATCAGATTAAAATTGCAGTAAGAGAATTTAAGAAATGAAAGGCTTCAATCTATGAAATGATTACAAATCTTTTCCAATTTTATTTCTGGGTAATAGTTTACTCCTCATTGCTGCAATATAGAAAGAATACCCAATCTTTTCTTCCAGATTAGGGTTACAGTCAGATGCAAAAAACTGCAAATTATTAAACTGCTCTCAATTATATTTGAAACCTACATAAACATATATATATACATATATATATATGCATAGGAAACTGTATTCCCGTGCATATATACATATATATATATATATGCATACAATTTGCATAAAACACTGTCATCTGAAATAAATTCGAAATGCCTTTTGAGATAAATTTGAATGCAGTATATTACTGGGCAAAATGTCTCTAAATGTCTTTTTTTTTTGAGTTATGAAACTGTTATACACAGGAAAAAGGAAAGGGATTTAATCCCTTGTCCTCCCCATGGGAAGGACGCGGATCTGTGGGGAGGCTCGCGCCCTCCACAGGCCGCGGCCTGTGGAGGGGGTGCGAGCCCCTCACAGCCCGCCCCCTCCCCATGGGAGAGGCAAGGGCTTCCTGCGCCCTTATGTTGCTCAACGCCAGTAAGGAAACCCTGAAAAATGTTTATATTCTGTGTGCACAGCCAGAGAACTTATGAACAGTTATAAAAATCAGTATTTCTTTCTTCAAAATTTACACTCAGCTGTATATGAATTTTTACACACACACATATATACATATATATATATATATATATATACACTCAGCTGTATATGTATATATATATATATATATCTATTTATATATATATATATCCATGCATATATACCAAAATGCAAGTTTGAACAGGAAAACCCTTTTAAGAGAGTGATATGATCTCTGTTAAAAATACACAAATATCTCAGAAATGTTAAACCTAGAACAAGAACAGAAGTATCACTGAGAAACCATGTAAACTGAAAATCTTCTTGATTACTTTGACATATATTTACATACAGAAGTACATTCCTGAGTAAAGGTATTCAATGTAAAATTCGAATGCAAGTTTATCTTTCAAACCTCTGTATTCCGAAAGAATTGCACTGTTTCTGTATATTACTAATATTCAGAAACCTGTATTCAAATTAAGAGTTACACTTTCAGTCAGCTTGAATTTGGAAAGAATAGAAGTATATACTGAAATCAGAAAACACTGTCTCATACAAAAGAATTAATTAAATTTCTCTAGTAGTACACTGATAGTATTATGTCATACATGATCTTCGTTAAAAACAGAGTCTTTTACCAAAACAGAAAGGAATTACTTACAAAAGAGTAAATGAAATCTTTCTACTGAACTTACAATTTTTCTTTCAACGGATGTTATGAAATTCTCATTTGAAATTCATTTAGAATCAATTGAATGCTTGAAACATGTAAGAAAATGCACAACTTTCTACATTTGTATTTATTCATACTTTACTTTTGGTAACTTCCAAGACAGGATGCCGAAGGTGGACTTACAGAGACAGAGTCTTTTACCAAAACAGAAAGGAATTACTTACAAAAGAGTAAATGAAATCTTTCTACTGAACTTACAATTTTTCTTTCAACGGATGTTATGAAATTCTCATTTTGAAATTCATTTAGAATCAATTGAATTCTGTCTTCGTTAAAAACAGAGTCTTTTACCAAAACAGAAAGGAATTACTTACAAAAGAGTAAATGAAATCTTTCTACTGAACTTACAATTTTTCTTTCAACGGATGTTATGAAATTCTCATTTGAAATTCATTTAGAATCAATTGAATGCTTGAAACATGTAAGAAAATGCACAACTTTCTGCATTTGTATTTATTCATACTTTACTTTTGGTAACTTCCAAGACAGGATGCCGAAGGTGGACTTACAGAGACGGTAGTATTACATTTTCTAAACTACCATTTTCTTGTATTATTTATGCTTGGCCAAGCACTTGTACCATTGAAATAGATGGATTTGTTTTTAAAAGCCTAGAAACATATATGTATTTGAGTCTCTGCCACCTCCTGTTGCAAGAAATGTGTTTTTCTCATGTTAGAAATGCATATAGGCTCCAGGTATGCATCGAGAGTTCCCTCCTGTTTTACTGTTTCGGGTTGTTAGGCTCCTTTATGCAGGGCCGGGGATTTCTTCGAGTTAGGAAGGAACCCGGGGAAGTCATGGACTTCGTGGTTGGGCGGAAAAGGCGCCTGAATCACACTCTTGGCCCCAGCTCGCAAGCAGACCGATGGTGTCACGGCAGTTGGAGGTTCCAAGTTTCATTTGCTATTGATGTACTTGTGTATTATTCTGGATTGGCTTGTGAAGCCCATTATAAATGTATATGTATTTGACATTCTTTAATGAAACTTTGAAATAGAAGTATGGCTTGAAAGAATCTAATGTAACATTGATTTGAGGAAATTAAAGTTTTATGACTTAGCATAGAAAAGATGTTTCTATTGGAATTGTTGATTTCTTCCGAGTATGGTTGAATATGTATATGAGATAATTCATTGATGTACTTATGCTTTGTATAATCTTGATGAATTACATTGTTATTACATGAAATGCAATTTAAATTCTCTTTTATTGAGCTCCTTTGGAAGTTTTATGAACAATGTTAATTACTTGGAAATCCTTTTTATACGGATTTGAACAATTGAAAGTACTCTTATTTTCCGAGCGCTACACGCCATGAATAAATAGAGCAAAATCGCACCATAAAGGATGACTACAAGATTTTAAAACCCTGACTGAAAAAGAATGTTTCTAATTGGACCTCCTATAGTTGAACTGATACTAACTCAGAGTCCGGATTACAGAATAATATTAAAATATTCAGTTAACATGCAAATTACAAATTAAACATCAAAAAGGCACCAATAATAGATTATTGAGAAAAATCGCCATTTTTAATGTTTTGCATGCAAAACATGAATTTAATATTATTTTTGACCAGTTAGCAAAAGCTCAGCATCTGGATTCTAAAAAGTCAAAAATTAACTCTCCTAGCATCCGTTTGCACAAGTTATGAGATTTTTCGCTAACTTCCTATTTTATAGCTGACTGCAAAGTTATAGTCGCCCCTATTCAGCACTGATTTTCGGATGACTGAGTGACGCTGTGACCAAGCTGAGATATCCATCGTGAAGCTTGCAAAGCAAAGATGAAATGTCTGCTGGGAGATGCAATTGCTAAAATCAACGTTTGACACCTCAAAAAATTAGGCGCCTTTGATTAAATTGATGCAAAGTCTTCAAACTTGGCCATTTCTCCATTCTGCCATCTGACGCTTCAAACTGCCGCTGACGGCAAATGATGAACCCTACAAACTGGATGGTAGGCTCACTGTGTGACTGGTAGTATTCCGCATCCAACAACTGTATGTAAGGCACCTGAAAGCTGCATTAAGGACCCCAAAATCAAGGGCACCCCTAACCTGTGAAGGTTCAAACAACATTGTCAAAATTGTAACTTTCAACCAAATACCCTATTTTGACCCCTGACACCAGGAGCTAGAGTGCTCTGAATTACGCATCGTCTGTCTCGTCGCATAGCTAGAACAACTTACGAAAGATGTCTCTAGAGGCGACGAAGCAAGAAAACTGCTTCTAAGACCTCAAAGAGAAGGGTGTTATCCCTAATTTTTGACTTGTTAAAAATTGGGATAACCTATCAAAATTTTGTTAAAATTTGAAGGTTTTCTCTTCTAAGGCACGTATTACGAGGTGCAAAGTGTTGTCCCAGATTTTTGACTCGTTAAAAATTGGGATAACCTATCAAAATTTTGATTAAATTTGAAGTTTTCCTCTTCTAAGGCACATTTTACGAGGTGCAAAGATTAGCAAATCTCAATTTTAGGTTTACAGTCCTTTGGGTTACCACTTTTTACACATTCTCGTCCATTTTCATGAGATTCTAAGTCATTTTTAGTGTATTTTTGGTTAATTTCGGGTTTTTCTGACATCACTGCAAGTAGGAGTTTTTGAACTTCATTGCAAGTTACTTTTAAATTTTCTTTTTAATGTCTTTAATAGGAACTTTTTGAAGCACTTGCAATTATAGGAGCTTTTTAAGTTCATTACAAGTTACTTTTCATAAAGTGATTGTAATAGCTTTTAAAAGTTCCGATTTTCCTTATGTTGACTTGTAAAGACTTCAAAAAACTCCGATTTTCTTTGAGTCACTTGCAAAGTGGTTTTAAAAGCCCGATTTTATTTAAATTGACTTGCAATCACTTATGAAAACCCCAATTTTCTTTATTTTTCTTGCAATATCATGTGAAAAGCCCGATTTAACTTTAAATGTATATGCAATGACTTCTTAAAAGCCCGATTTTATTAGAAGTCACTTGCAAATAGATAAAAAAGATCCGAATTCATGTTGAATAACTTGCAAAGGGGGTGTAAAAGTCCGACGCCATTCTTGATTGAAGCTGTTTGAATTCCATTTCGCCTCTCTTCCTTTTTTCATGGAGATCTCATAAATTCGCATGCTTGAAGATCGGGCTTTCAACTTGTTGGCGTAACAACTAACACCTCTGGAGTAAGAGTTGCTACGAACAGCCTATGTACACTACGCAATGAGTGCTCTTCAAATTAGGAGGGGAAGCTCCCTCGTTGTGCTTTACAAAAGTACTTGCAAATGGAAATAAACTAAACTAAATCCTGTCTTTTTGTTTCAGCTGTAGAGGTACAAGGCTTTCTTGAAAACTATATACGTTGCAGCTGAGAATTTTCTCTGGTTTCGCAGATTCACTAACTACAACTAAACTTAATAACTTAAATTCTATCTAGTTCCCTCAAGAAAACAGAGCATGAGAAAACGGAGCAAGGTTATGACTATCAGACGATAAACGTGTTTAGATTCTCTACTTGAAGGCAAGGTGGCGCAACTATCATCTCAATCTGAACAAGTTTATTGGGCACAAAACAGATTTAAGAATTTACCATGATAATCTTATGAAACCCTATGTGGCATAACACTTGATCATAATAGTAAAGACTCGCAAAACAGATTTATCATCACAATCTTATGAAACCCTATGTGGCATAACACTCAATTAAAATGATAAAAGATTCACAAAACAGATTTATCTAAACTAAGGGAAGTATTTACCATGACAACCTTATGAAACCCTATGTGGCATAACACTTGATCATAACAGTAAAGACTTCACAAAACAGATTTATCATCACAATCTCACGAAACCCTATGTGGCATAACGCTTGATCAATAATGACAAAAGATTCACAAGACAGATTTATCTAAACTATGGAAAGAATCCACTATCACAATTGCATGAAACCCTATGTGGCATAACAATTAACTGTAATAGCAAAGACACATGAACAAATACCAAAAGAGCAATATTGAGGGCAAGGTAGGCGCAGCATATATTTCTCTCTCAAGCAAAAGTTATTACAAATGAGCAAAAGCTCTTATTTATATACATCAAGGTGTAGGAACCCTAAAATCACCTTGAGTCAACTCATCTTGCAAATGCATGCAAGATTTTGTGTAAACCCTAATGAAGTAAACTATACGATTAACCGGAAAGCTACCATCGTTAATCGTACAAATAACCTAAATGGGACCATGTGCAAGCATGCACGTCCCATTTAAAGCAAAGTCAACTGACACTACCTTCGCTTAACTGGAAACCCTAACCTAACTCTCGGTGTTGATAATTCCAAGGATGAGATAAGCATGTGTTAAGTCAGCAAGTAAACTCAAGACTGAAAGTCAAGTTAACCGCTGTTCAGACTCAACCCTCGAAATTAACAAGCAGTTCCAACCGGCAGATCACTCCATGTCAACTCGGTCTAACACTTCGACCAAGAACTCATCGATCTCTCTGTCATCTGGCACTTTGACACTGCTCAAAACAACAGTCTGCTTTAGTTCTCTGCCACTTTCCGTGAATTGCATGCATGCCATCTTTACATTCTTCAGTCGCCTCTTCTGAAACTGGCTGCAATCACTGAAATATTTTCTAATTTGGGCGCCATAGGTTCACCTTCAAGGCTGTCACGAATCAGCTTCTCGAACTCTGCTTGAACTTTGTCCAACTCAACATACGTGCCATCTTCAAGAAGATAATGACACGGAATTTGAACAACAAAACCGCTGACAAGTGCAAGTACTCCAACCACATCATCTTTGAGTGAAAACAACTTAGTAGAAATCTTCTCACATATTTCCATTCTGAGAAGGTGCTGCTCTCTCCAAGTAAAAACTTTCTCCTGATCCTCATCAATCTCCAAAGCATCGTATGCAACTGACAACTGAGATACTAGAACACGATCTTTTGCCAAATTCTCTGCAACTGCAATCTCAAGCAACTAAACACCCTGACGGAGTTTATGTGCATCACCCCTCAACTGATACAAATCTGCAAGAAGAGTTTTACCAGCAGCAACTAAACTTTCAATCCAGTTGTCTAAAAGTCTGCCATGACTGACCAACTAATCTAGTTTTTGTTGTTCTGCAGGTGTATGCTGAGGAAGAATAGGTGTCCTACTCGAATTCCTATGAACAAGATCAGAAATATATCAACGAAGTTGACCAATTTCAGCTTTAAGTAATGCCTTATCTTCTCCATCTTTGGTGATACGCTCTTCAAGATTATTGGTAACAATCTTAAGAAGAGATACATCTGTCTCTCGTGTAGTCCTGCCAAGATTAGCCTTAGTGAATGTAAAGTCACCAACTTCGACTTCATCTAAGCTTTTACCCTCTGGAGGAACAGCAACTTCAATAACAATTTCTGATTCTGGAGTCTTCTCAATGTGCACCTGTTTCTTTATCTTCTTGTTTGACCTTCTCTGATAAGGTTCACCGAACTCAGATAAGTCAAGGTTGTATGAAGGTTCACGCCTCTGTCTCTGTAAAGACTTCTCGAGCCAACAAGAATGAACAATATTCTCAATTCGCGGAGAGACTGTCCCTGATGTATCAACCTGTGGTGGTTCAGTTGTCTCCGATCCTGCTTGAATTGGTGTCTCAGGCTCTGAATCTATGTCAATAGGTTGTATGTGAGGCGAACTAGGAGGTGAAACGTGAGGCTCGGCCTGAATGACTGTCTCTACTGGAACCTCAGGAACACGCTCAACCTGTTTCTGCTTCCTCTTACCAGTAGCTCTTTTCCCCGTGTTTCCACTAAGTTTAACCCCTTCAGGAGGTATTATAATGGCTTTGACTCTGGGTCTTGCTCTAGAAGTAGAAGGCAACGAAGAGAAATCCTTTGGTGGCTCTGCTACAGGAACTGACTTTCGCGTCTGTTTGCTCTCCAAGAACAACTTACTAATCTTGATAACTGATCTGGAAACCTCTTCAATAGAAATATTCTCCTTGGCATACCAATCAGGTGAGCGAAGTGGCTGCCGAGCAACTTGATCCTTGACATATGAATTGAGAAGAACTTCTCCATCATCATCCGATAAACCATCAACATCTTCTGACAGGTAATCAGAGAGCTGACCAATAGTGAGTCTATAGTAGTGACGACGACAGACCTCGAATTCATCTTCACAATTAGCCCAGAAGTCTTCAAGTGCTGGCGCATGTGCAATCCTTCGCTCTAACCGATCTGCATAATGACCGAGAGGATCATAGGAACGCCTCTCAATATAAGTCTTGAGTTTGAACCTTTCTATCTCAGTAGACATAAACCTGGCATCTGTCGCCGCATCGCATGTGAAAATTCCCAATGTAAATGGAAAATTAGCCACAGTCTTATGACGACTACGAAGAAAGAAATGGACGTGCTGCATCTGTCTGAGGAACTCCATAAAGATGAGCTTATCTAAAGGGTATCTCGGTAACATCAGGGGCTCTCCAACATATCCATAAACTCAGATATATGTGAAAGTAGGGAACTGGATAAACCAATCCGCCCAAGTCTCCATCGCTGATTTGGCCTCAGCAGAAATGCGAATGTGCATCTCGTCGTCAAGATCTCTTACTGTTCTCATGGAAAAGTGATCATTCACTGCTCGGAAATCCTGCTCGGATTGAGAAAACTCCAACTGAGGATAATACTCATGAACACGCTGAACACCGAGAGTGCCATTGGTTTTAAGAAACCTGTAGCTACCTTGAAAAGCAACCAAGTAAACCAAGTAGGATATCATATGAAACTCATGATACTTGAGAAAGTTAGAAATTTGCTGATGTAAGCAATCACTAATCAACATAGCCCAGTCAAAATGCTCTGTGTCATCAAGAATTCTGGTAATCAGGTAAAACATCCAAGAATGGAAAGTGCTAGCGTCTGATTGACCAGTAACTCGATTAAGTAAAGTTATCAAAACAGCAACTTCCTCTTTAAATTCACCGCGGCCAACCTTCTTAGGCAAATTAGTCTTCTGAACTGTCAGCCATTTATGAGCTACCTTCCTCTGCGAACGTTGATGATCAGCATCCCATATCTTCTCACAAGCCTCCAGAACCACAGTAAAGTTATCTAAACGAGGAGGAATAGCAAAACATTTTTCTATGTCCTTCGGATTGAGATCGCAAACAACCCTCCCGTCTACTGATCTGATTTGTCATGAAGATGAGTCATAATGCTTAATGCAAGCAAGTACGAACTCAAGATCGAAAATAGTAATAGGAATGGATGCCGCTGCCAGCAACCCTGGAACGCTCAAGATTCCTCAACGAATGTGCTAACACCTTCCAAACCGCTCAGATTGACCACTGGATAAACATGATTCAGGTCGGTATCTGACGTTTTGATGAAATTATGTGTAAGAGCTGATTTCACCTTGTAATCAATGAGATTGAACTGCATTTTGAAAATGATGACTTTTGACTGTAAAGTCGAATATACTTGGAGAACTTTCTGAAAACCTCTGGACAAAGCTAAAAATAGCCTCTGACGGAAGAAATTTTCAAAGTTTTTCTGGAACATGGGTTTTGTGCACAACTGAATTCTGAACAAACCCAGATAGCTAGATTCTCGGAAAAATGTGATTCGAGCCCACATGCAAAGAGATTCTTGGAAAAAGGCACAGAGCTTCAGAACGAAGGCAAGGGGCGATTTTCTCGAAAAAATCTAAGACGTGGGTCTTGTTGCAAACACTGAAATATGCGAACCCTGATAATCAGATTCTGAATATGTGTTGAATTTCTTTGACATGCGAAGAAAGTACCTAAGGTGAGAAATAGAAGAAATAAGACAAAAGATAGAAAGTTTTGCTTGTCTGCTTCTGAAAAATCTGCCAACCTCTTCTCTGGAATTTGATAAAACCTGCATGCAAAGTGAAAATAAAGTCTACAATCTTCTTCCTCTGAACAATCTGAACTCATTGCTTCGAAGAACGCTGAATTCGGACACCTGAATCACCTTTAGCTTGCTGGTCGCTCAAGAAGAATAAGAGCTTCAGAGCAAAAGATGATGAAATAATGGACGCCATTGCTGAAATATATAGAATTTCATCATTGAAAATTCGCACATAGCACTAAAGCTTGAAAAATGGCGCTTGGCTTCTAATTGGACCTCATTCCAGTTAACTGAAACTCAGATATGCTAAATAAATCATCATGCTTTAGGGTTTGCCTTTCAAGTCTTCAGTTCAACTCATCATGCAATTTTGACTTCAGTTAGCAATCTTATCAAATTCGCCATCCTTCACATTTGCTTTGGATTCACAAATTTAACCTAAGGCGACCCTTTAGATAACTAAAGTTAACAATGTTGATTGAGATAAGAAATTCGCCATCTCCATGCAATAATCATTACTAAAAATAGCGACCCTTTTGATAAGTGAAGTTAGTCATAAGAATTCACCATATTCATGTAATAAATATTCTAAAAATAGGGACCCTTTTCAATCTTCAGTTGACCTTCAAGAAGTGCGCCAACTTCACATGCTTTAATCAATAAAACCTAAATATGGCGACCCTTTTGATGACTGAAGTTAACAACTTCATGTGCCATACTTCACTAAATTATGCTTCATCATAATAAACACTAAATATGGCGACCCTTTTCATAACTGAAGTTAACACTCAAATGCACCATACTTCACTAAATTAGGCTTCATCATAATATGACGTCCCTTCTTGAACTTCAGTTGACACTCAATGAAGCGCCATCTTCACTAAAACTTCATAATTGCAACCAAATTCGCCATGCATGTGAACTCCAGTTGACATTCACTGACAATCTTCAGTTAAGTGGACATGCAATCAAGTTAACTCAACATGCAAGATAGTTAACTGAACATGCAAACTAGTTAACTTGACATGCAAACTGAAAGATCACTCCACATGCCAACATATGAACTGAAGATGACAACCCAGAAAACGTTTAGTCTAACTGCAGTCAGAACTCCAGTTAAGGCCTCCATTCAACTCATTTTCGAAAATTCAACTTTGAACTCTTAAGCGAATTCCAGACTTAGCCAAATTTCATGAAAATTTAAGCTAAAACCTCTGCCGGGACCTCTGTTCGTCCTCTGACATTGGTTGACTGACTTCTCCGATTGACTAGCTAACAGGTGCATTGCAGAGCTCAGTAAAAACTGATCAAAAGATATCTTGAGACTACACGTCATAAAATTGACATCTAAAGACTCAAAAATCCAAGCACCTTTTTCAAAAGCTGCTCTTTTTCTCTGACTTAGCCAAATTTTGACTTCTGCATTTTGTACGAAGGGAAAAATAAATCCTTCATAACTTCTGTTTTATCAACTTTCAGGACTGGATCTCAGGTTCACTGCAGAGCTGACCTCATTCTGCATAACAGCTGCAAAGGCACATTTCTCCAGAAAACATCATTTGAGGAGTGAAAAACCAGGGCGCCTTTTTGAGAAACTGTTCTTTTCATTCCAGACAGCCATTTCTGGAACTGGCTAGAATATCACAAAAACCTCGACTGCAAGCTGCTGAGGCATCTCACAAACTGACGGAGACAGGCAACGGAAAGCTGAACGTAACACGGACACATTGAATATTTGATATCATCAGAAAGAAAGCATTAAAGGCTTGAAAAGCTTAGGCGCCTTTCCCAAAATGTGCTCTTTTGCTTTTTCCTCTGATATTTTGACTAAGATTTGACCCTACGTTTGACCTCAAGTTCAGGCACTTCAGCAACTCAGATTCACCCGCTGACGGATGCGTCACGAAGCTCGAACAAAAGTGAGATAAACATCTTGGGTGGCATTTAGTCAAAAACCTTCATTTGGCACCTCAAAAAGATGGGCGCCTTTTCCAAAAGCTGCGCTTTTTACCAGTGTTAGCCAATTCTCGTTTCGCCTTGTTTTGCGCTATATCCACCACAACTTGCTCGAAACAAGTCCGTTTGACAGGTTTAATAGCTCACTGCGAAGCTGACGTGATGCCGGACAAAAGTCTGCTGGAGGTGACAAACCCTAGAAACAAGATCTGAGCCCCTAAAAGATAGGGCGCCCATTTGAGAATGTGCTCCCTTCTCCAAAGATAGAAAATTTTGGTGATTCCCGTTCAGATTTTCACTTTCCTTAAATCTTTTCAGTGACAGACTGACATGATACTGACACCAACTCCATATTTAAAAACCCTAAAAACGACCATTTGACAACACTTTAACAAGATTAAGACTCAATTAAGCAAAATGCCTTAGTGAAGCAAAAATTTTGGTTTTGGGTACAACACAACTGTAAATATCCAAGTCTTTTTCATTTTCTGAGTTTGCAATCACGCCTAGTGTAATGTCCCCATTATTTCGCGAGCATCAAGGTCATTGGATTAGCCTATTATGTCGATCCTCGTAGGCTAGTGGTTCTGGATAGAGGGTCACTTGAACGGGCACTTGGTCGGTTAAAGGCAGTATTGGTATTCGGAGTGTGGTGACGTGGTGGAATTGCGCGTTTGGCGTGCTATGGGAGATTAAAATATTGTTTTTCATCACTGTTTCACCTTCTAAGGCTTTGGGGACCATGTGCCTATTAATTCAAGGGGTTAAATTCTATTTTTCAGTTACTATTCATCACTTAAGTGAAAAAGTTATGACTTTAATGAATAGTGTTTTTTAAAGTGAATAGTGTTTTCAATGACAAATTATAAGAAAAGGAGAGAAAGTTCGAACTTCTTCATGCTTGAGATTATTTTGTTGAATGAAACTTGAAGTGTGGAGTTTGGGAGAGAAGGAAACTAGGGTTTCCTGATTTCTGCAGTGGGTAAGCCTGGATTGGGCTTGTAGTTAGAATTTTGGCATCTTGAAGGTGTGAAAGACCACCCTAAAGTTGCTGGTTTTTTTCTTGTTGCTGCATTTGGAGCTTGGAATTGCTTTTTTCAAGGGTTTGAAGACATCTACCGGAAGGGAAGTTGCTGTTAAAGTTCGAGATGTCTTCACCAATCCTGAATACTTCAAGTTCTAAAATCCTGAAGTAGCATGAAAATCATCGCAGATGAAGGATGATGTAGTTAGATTCGTGTCTTGGACACTTAGAATAATTTCAATTATCTTTATGTATTTTGTTTTCGACAAACTACATGTAAAAACAAATTTTGTAATCGCAAGTGTTTCTTTCACTTGCATTTTTGTAAAATGTAATTACATGTAATCAAGTTACAAGTCAAATTACAATAGGACTTGTAATTTGGAATAAGTCAATTGCAAGTAGTTGGTGGTTGAGAGAATTTCTCAAGTTAGTTGGGATCTTCCCACCTTTTTCTCATGACCTCTCTCCTATAAATACTTGAGAGGGTCCTTTGTAAATATATCTTTTTGGCAAGCAAGAAAATTCTGCAGAAATTTGTACTCATAAAGACTTTGAGCTTTATAGTTATAAGTTGTTCTTTTTCAAATAATATCAAAGAGTTGGAAATTTCAGACTTTGTGTTGAAATCCTACTTTGCTTCCATTGTGTTCTTTTGTCATTTTGGAGCATTACTTTGTGATCATTTGGAGATTGTAGAAGATTGCTAGGGAGAGCTTCAATCAAAATATTTTCAGACTTTGTGCTGTGAGTGTTGAAGATTGAATTCATAAATTAGAAGTTAAGAAGAATTGCAAGTCTTTGTGCTCGTAACGATTCTCATTCGTAGTAGTTAATAGATACATCATATTTTCAGATTTTGTGCTGTCTTATGCTGTATATTATAATTAGAATTATCTTTTAAAAGGGTAGATAGGATTGCAGATTGTTGTACCCAAACCAAATTTTTTGCTTCATCAAGGCATTTTGTTTAAAAGAGTCTAAACCTTGCTAAAATGATGTAAAATACAGTTTTAGGCAATATCAAGCATGGAGTTTTTGTCAATATTTTGTCAGTCAAAGTCAGTTTTATTGATCATAACCTGAATCAGAGCCTCAGAATGGAGCTTTTCACGATGGAGGAGCGTCTCACGACAACATTTCACATTGCACATGGTCATTTCAGTGATCGAGATGATGGTTTCAATGGTTAATTTATGAAGATTTTTCATAGAGAAGCAAAAAAGCACACCTGTAGCCCAGGCGTGCCCTTCTTTTTGAAGGTCAAGATTTTGTTGAAAGTACTCATAGATACAGTCAAACTCTTCAGAATTGGTCTGGCTATCCGATGAGCTATCCAGCGAAGCTTTCCGAGACTCGCAGTTCCGGCAACTTGCGACAGAAGTTGAAATTCCCAAAGTTTCACATATCAGAAATTTGTCCTTTTTCAGGCAAAAGCGCGCCTATAACTTGAGGGCGCCCTTCTTAAAGGGGGGGTGGATCTTGGTACTTCTGGTAGCTAATACAGTCAATCTCTTCGCGACTAGTCTGCTTATCCGACAAGCTATCAAACGCAGTCATCTGAGTCCCAAAGCTCTGGCAGTCAACTTCTGAAGATGAGCTTATAATGGAGATTTCACATCTTTGAACTTCTTCGTTGCGTTTCCAATGCAACTATAGCTCAGGGGCGCTTGTCAAAATGACCCTTAAGATGGTCCAATTTGATGACGAGGTCTTCCTGACATCAGTACTACTTTAGTCCGGCTTCGCGTTGCACCAAGTTGCCTGTTAATCCGACGTTCCAGGTGATCGTGGCAGAGGTTCTACCAAGCACGTAATTTCACGGGTGGACTGGCATAAAATTTTCATTGTATTTCTACAGTCCAGAGGCGCCTAGCCTTTAGGCCTGTCAGATGAGGTCGTTCGCGTTCGAAGTCTTCACGAGACTTGAGCGTAATTACTTTATCTATTCAACAAGCCCAGCCATCAGCTTCCGGGTTTTGGCAGACGCTCGTACGTGCGAGGTCTTTGACGAAGTGTTGAAAAGTGAAGACCTCCGGAAAATGGCAAGTATCGAGCGTATATTTTAAATAAAATACGCACTTGTATTTTTGAGGTCTTAGAAGCAGTTTTCTTGCTTCGTCACTTCTAGAGACGTCTCTTGTAGATCCTTCTGGCTACTCATCAGAACAGATAGTGCTCGAATCAGGTTATCCCAGCTCCATATATAAGAGGTCGAAGTAGGGCATCTGGATGAAAGTTCAACTTTTGTCAAAATGGTGTCAGTGCAACTGTGGCCCAGGGGCGCTTTTACTTTTGGGACCCTTAACATAGCTTTCAGATGCCTTACCTATATCCGTTGGATGCAGAATACCTCCAGTCATGCGGTGAGCTTGATTGCCTGTCACCAGGGTTCACCGTTCGCCGTCAGTAGCTGTTTGAAGTGTCAGATGGCAGTTTGAAGAAATGGTTAAGTCTGGAACCCGTAAATGAATTTAATCAAGGGCGCCTAATTTTTGAGGGTGTTAAATGATGGATTTTGCAGTGATGACTCCCAGCAGACATTTCTTCCTTGTTCAGTAGGCTTTCCGATGAATTCTCCAGCTCAGTCTCAGCATCATCCGGTCACTCAGAAATCAGTGTCGAAGATGGCCAGTCGTGATTTTGCCGTCAGCTATAAAATAGGAAGTTAATAAAAAGTACAATATCTTGAGCAAATGGACGCCTATGAGCTCAGAAGATGACTTTTCGCAATCGGTGAAGTCTAACGGTGAATCATAAAGCTTCATTTGAATTGTCAACTGAAGTTTAAAATATTTAATATTTATTCTTGCAATTTTAGCACTAAGTGGCGATTTTCTATTTTTGGCGCCTTTGCTATTGCATAATGAATATTTTATTATTTATTTAAATTCAAACTCCGAGTCAGTGGCAGTGAAACTGAAAAGGGACCAATTGGAAGGCTTCTATTTCAATCAGGGTTTTGAAATCTTGCAGTTCACTAGTTGGTGTGAATTTCTTCTTATTTAAGCATGGCGCCTTCATTTATTATTCACCAAGCTTCAAGAGAAATTCGTATTTTTCAAAGAGATTCATAGTTTCAAACAAAATTCGTATTTCTTAAAGCAAATTCATAGCTTCAAAAGGAGTTCGCAATTCTTCAGAGTAAAAGGCGAAATTCTCAAAGAGCAAAGGCAAAAGGCAAATTTGAATTTTATCAAGAAGAAAAGGTGTATCTTCAAAAGGTTAAAAGTTCACAATTGTCAGCAATTTGAAGAATTCAATGGCGATTTTCACAAAAGAAGAGCATACAAAAAACGTCTTTTTCCTCCTTGGTTCTCAGATTTCTCTCAGATTGCAATTCGCATGTTCCTAAAATTGGCAAATTCGACAAGTTCAAACATCTGGATCATTTTCATATAATTTCCTCGACTTAAAATCGTGCGCTTGATTTTTCAGGAATTTTTAACTTCAGAACATTCGTTCTTGAGTTTCTAATTTTCTCAACTGAAAAGTCTTTGTACAATCGAGTAGAAGTCATATTTTCGCATATTTGACGTTCTGGGTTGTCTTAGAATCTTTTTCTGGACAAAACCCATATCTCATATTTTTCGCTGAAAATAATTCTTCGAAAGGCTATTTTTAACTCTCGCAGGCTATTTTTAGCTTTCAGGAAATCTTGTCAGAACATAGTCGAGTTCACAGTCAACAGGCGAGTTTTCCAAAATGCAGTACACTCAGCTCGAATACAGGACCAAAACAGTCCTTACTCATGACTTCCTCAGGATGGTTGAGACAGATCTTCACAAAGTGTTGCCAGAAGTAGTTCTCGATCCAATTAAGATCATAGCTTCGATTATTCAAAATATCGAACAGTCTGGGTTATTGGAGGCAGCTTCCATACCTATCTCCGTTCATTGTGTTGAATTCGTGATGGCTTGTATTAAGCATTACAATTCCACTACTCGTGAGATAGTGTCAGTTGATGGATGAGTTATTTGCAGTCTCAAACCTTTGGACATTGAAAGAAGTTTTGGCATCCCTCAACACCCGAGCAGTCTAGTTATTTCCATGGAGCAGTGTGAGCAGGCATTTGATGCTGATGTGGACAAGTGTCAGAAGAAGATGGCAAAAAGATGGTTAAAACAAGCAAAGAACAGATTGCCAAACAATGTGGGTCATGGTGAATACAAGGATGAGTACGCGATTCTAATCACACTCCTGAATCGTGTCTCAAGTCAAGCACATGCGAAAGTTTTCCAGCCTTGGATGTATTACATTATTGGTCGCATCATTTCTAGGCAGGAGCATTATGACTGGGCGTCCTTCATCAGCAATATTCTTCACAGGAAGATCACCGGTTTCCTAGTTGCCCATGAGTTTCACATGTGTTCATATCTCGTGTACTTGATCGCTTATCAGGGTCAGTTCCGAGGACTAAACACCGTGGGCATTCTCAGTGTTCAGAAAGTCTATCAGTATTATGATCAGCTTGAGTTCACTAGGGCTGAACGTCATTTCAAGCGTGTTCACGAGGCTTTCCTGACTTATACAGTGAGAAATTTGGACCGGGAGTTGCACGTTCGTATCTCGGCAGTTGCTAGGGCAGCAATGGATGGTTGGGCAGATTGGTTTATTCAATTCCCGACATACACCTATATCCGAGTATACGGATTTACAGGAAATCCAGCTATGCTTCCACGTTATCCTTCAGATAAGACAATCTTTCAGGAGTTCCTGAGACAGATGCATTATGTTCATCGTCTTTTACGCCGCAGGCACAGACCATCTATCAATTTTCCTTTTCAGTTTGGAATGTATTGGTGCAAGACGGCAATTGATGCCAAAGTTGCAGGACAAGAGCTCGAGAAATATCATCTTAAGTATCTTGTTGAAGCACGTGCCTATGATCTTTCAGGTCATTACATAACTCGCCTTGCTGGAAGCACATATCATGAGCCTTCTATGGAGGATTACTGGGCAAATTGCGCAGATGACTTCGAGGTTCGCAGACGTAGTTACGGCCGCTTCTCTCTCTCACAAATTTCTGTTTTCTTGTCAGAAGATGTGGGAGGTTTATCAGATGATGAGGGAGAAGTTCTTCCTCAGTTTTTCAGAGAGCAGGTTGATACACAATGTTGCCAGAGTTGATTGGTATGCCAAGGAATACGCAACGGTCAAAGAGAGGTCAAGTAGAGTTATTCATAATAGTATACTTTACCTCGACAACAAGAAGACAAGGAGGGTAAGTGTTCCTAGAGCAGAGCCGCCAGTAGTGGTGAATCCTTCGCTACCTTCCTCGTCAGGAAATCCTCCTAAGAAAGGTCAAGCGCCAAACAATTCAAAAGGCAAGGCGCTTGCCACTGTTACACACACGGAGCCTGACAGACAGGCGGTCATAGAGCCAGTTCAGAGGCCAGTTTAGAGTTCCGCCAGTGCTGAGGTTTAGCCTCAAGTTCCTACACCAGTTCCAGAGCAGTCGCCAACCCCAATTCTCATTGAATTGGATTTAGACTCTCCACCTCGCAGTGGGTCCTCTACTCATTCACTCTCGTCAGTACCTCCTGTTACTAGTACAGACCTTCTAGTAGCATTAGCCGAGACCAATCTTGGATCGAAGCTCAGCTAGGAAGGAAGAGGAGGCAGCCATCCTATGTTCTTAATCATTCCGATTTTGATGAGATTTACCAGGATGCGCCAGACAAGAGGGTCAAGAACATGGTCCATGTAGAGAGGAACACTGACATGGAGATTGTCGTCGAGACTGCTGTACCTCCACAGTGGAAGAACTTGGCTGAGTTGGAATCTCAGGATTTTGAGGTTATCACAGTCAACCTTGGTCGTAGCACACGCCAAACCCAGGTTGATCTCCTACAGGTTGCTACAGACAGTGCCAGGGATAGAATACTGAAGGACGGAGAAGATAAGGCAGCCCTCAAGGCTGAAATCAGACAACTTCGTCAATATATTTCTAGCCTTGTGCATAGACCAAATGCCATTAACACACTCCCGCTGATGCTTGAGCCTCCGGCAGAGCAAAGTCAACTTAATCACTTAGTTGCATATGGCAAGCGTTTGGATGAATGGGAGGAGGAGTTCGTTGCTAGAGGCCGTGCTATGCTCACAGAGTTATATCAGTTGTGGTGCAATGCACGAGAGCTCCGTATTCGTCTCCAGGATGAGGAGCGAGATATGGCGATTAATAAACCCCGGGATGAGATTATGATTGTTCACCTGAGTGTGGCATATGATGCAGTCACAGATGTAGAGGATAGGGAAGCTATCTACTCTTGGAAAACACAATTGGTTTTCAAGGCAAAGATAGAGGAGACTTTGGCATCAGAGTTGGCTGAGAGTAGAGAGCACGTTACTAGTGCACTCCGGTCTGTGAGAACTTTAGTTTCTCGCTTACTGTGCCGATATCAGATTGAGGGTGGTGCCTACGTGGAGCTTACCGATGTTTAGTCAGAACTTCAGGCACTCATTCATACCATTTTCAGTGGGGAGACCATTGGCTGTAAGGTTACTCAGCTTACAGTCATGTCAGCATTGTTCGATGAGGCAACAAGGAGCAGAGATGAACTTCAGTCTCAGATCACAGCTGGTGAGGATATGTTGCACCGACATAGCATTCTTCGACAGAGTCTCATAGCTCCAGATAGTGATGCAGTTAACAATCTCGTTGAGGGATTGATTGCTCGAGATCACGGACAATAAACTTCAATTCCCACCTCTCAGGATAGACATTACACACAGGAGTTAAACTTGGCGTTACCTTCTCAAGTTGACTCACTGTCTCATCTCATGCATATCTATTATGAGATTAGCTTTACACACTTGGAGTTTTATTTAGGGTTTTACGTTAACTGGTGGTAGTGTTCCAGTTAACATGCTTTCAATAAGGACGCATGCTTGCACAATTGTCCATTTTTAGATTAGATGTTTGTTAACGATGGTAGTTTTCCAGTTAACTGTATAATTTTGCTTTATTAGGGTTTAGCAATAAATCTTGCATGCATTGCAAGGCAGAGTTGACTCAAGGTGATTTTAGGGTTCCCTACACCTTGATGTATATAAATAAGAGCTTTTGCTCATTTGTAATTAACTTTTGCACGAGAGAGAAATATATGCTGTGCCTACCTTGCCCTCAATATTGCTCTTTTTGTATCTGTTCATGCATTTTGCTATTATGATGAATTGTTATGCCACATAGGGTTTCATGCAATTATAATGGTGAATTCTTTCCTTAGTTACATATAGTGGCTAGTTGATCGTAGATTGTATGCGTGTCTCGCCAATGCAATTTATTATCCTAGTTGGCTATCCTTCATGTTATGTGTTCAATAAACTCGTTCAGATTGAGCTGATAGATGTGCCACCTTGCCTTCAAGTTGAGAATCTTTCTTGGTTATCGTATGATGTGTGTGAATAATAAACTTATTCAGATTGAGCCGATAGATGTGCCACCTTGCCTTCAAGCTGAGAATCTGTACTTAGTTTATCGTGTATTGTTGTTTCCAATAAGCCTATTCAGACAAGCAGATAGTTGTGCCACCTTGCCTTCACGTTGTGAGTCTGTACCTGGCTTATCGTCAGATAATCATCCCTGCTCCATTTCCTCATGCTCTGTTTTCTTGAGGAAACTGGATAGATTTAAAGTAGTTAGTTTAGTTGTAGTTAATGATCTGCGAAACCAGAAAATCCTTAGCTGCAACGTTCTTGGTTTTCTTAACCTACTGCCTCTTCTAGCTGAGAACAAAAAGATAGGACTTAGATTACTTTTCTTTTCCATGCATTCCAGCACTACAAGGGAGCTTCCCCTCCTAATTTGAAGAGCACTCATTATGCAGTGTGCATAGCTGTCCGTACAAACCTGCACTCCAGAGGTGTTAGTTTTTACGCCAACACAGATTTTCAAGACTTTGCGCTTGAGGTTGTTTTCCCGTCCCGAAGGAAGTGACCGAAGTCTTTGAGCTTTCAGGAAACTTCATTTCCTTTCTACTGAATTTATTGCAAGCTGCTGTTAAAATCTATTTAAAAGTCCAGATTACTTTTTCTGTGAAGAGAAAAGAGTTTAGTCTTTCCTGAAACAAGAGGAGAGATTATCGTTCCACCCATATTTGTTTTTAGTTATTTTAGATAGGGGGAGCCTTTCCTTAAATAGGAGAGTTTAACTCACACACTGTGTTGAAATCACCATTTTGCTAAACCTCCTAAGTTTACAAAATATTCAACCAACACAAAGATTAGAAAATTTCAATTTTAGGTCTATAGTCCTTTTGGGTTAGCACTTTTCACTCACCCTTGTCCGTTTTCGTAAAATTCTGAGTCATTTTTAGTGT
This sequence comes from Sequoia sempervirens, assembly GCA_007258455.2. Taxonomy (NCBI): domain Eukaryota; kingdom Viridiplantae; phylum Streptophyta; class Pinopsida; order Cupressales; family Cupressaceae; genus Sequoia; species Sequoia sempervirens. Next base: position 65,743 of record VDFB02154249.1, on the reverse strand, counting down.
GTTTTTGGTCAATTTTGGGTTTTTCTGACATTACTGCAAGTTGGGGATTTTGTTTCTTATTGCAAGTTAATAATAGGAACTTTTCAACTCCATTGCAAGTGTTTCTGTTTTTAATTTTTTTTTTTAAAGCCTTTTTAGGAACTTTTTGTTTAAATTGCGAGTGTAGGAACTTTTTAAGTTCTTTGCAAGTTACTTTTTCACTTAAGTTACTTGTAATGACTCCTAAAAGTTCCAATTTCACTTAAAGCACTTGTAATTACTTGAAAAAGTTTCGATTTCTTTTGTTTTTGCTTGCATTTGCACCTAAAAAGTCCGATTCAAGTTAAAACACTTGCAAATGCTCCTAAAAAGCCCAATTTTCACTTAAGTGAGCTTGCAATCACTTGAAAAAGGTCCGATTTCTTTTATTTTTACTTGCAAATGCTCCTAAAAAGCCCGATTTTCACTTAAGTCACTTGCAGTCACTTAAAAAAGTCTGATTCAAGTTAAAAGTAACTTGTAACATGCTTTCAAAAGCCCGATTTGAATCTTTAAGTGAAAATAACTTGTAAAGTGTCTTAGAAAACCCGATTTGAGTGTTTTTCACTTGCATTTGCTCCTCAAAAATCCAATTTTACAAGAAGATTGACTTCATTGCTTGTTCTGAGTCATGAAATTTCCGACGCCATTGAAGAGAGAGCAATTTGTATTTGAGTCCGCTTCTCTTCCTCTTTTCATGGCGGATTTTTGAATTTTCAACTGCAATAAAAGGCCATTCAGCTGTGACAAATCATAAGGCGTCTAGGATTTTTTGCTTCTTTTTAGTTTGCAATCACTTGTTGCAGGTATGGTTCTTTTTATCTTTTCTTATTTCAGTTTCTCGTTTCTTTTTATTTCTTCTTTACACACCATTCTTTGAAGATAAGTCTGTATATTTTAAAAAGAAATGTTTTCTACTAAAAATGTGTTTTTCCAAATGCGTGTTTCTTCACACGTCCTTTCTGAAAACACCATGCCATTAAACTCGCCTCCATTGAAAACGTGTTTTCTTCCATTCATATTCCCAACGCCTTCATTTTATTCATCTTCCATCCATGCTAAAATGCGTTTTAGTCACCCTCCACTCAAACGTTTTTCATTTTTCATTCCACCAAATCTTCGTCTATTAAAAACGTCTTCCCAAACGCATTTTCCACTACATTCATATTCCAAACGCCTCCCTTCATTTCATTACGCTATCCATTTTTCCCTCATATTCATAGAATAAAAATGTCATTTGCTGAAACGCGTTTTCCATTGCTTTTCATTCAAAATGCCTCCATTTTCTTCCATGATGCGTTTTCCTTTCATTTCATCTCCAAACGCCTCCACAAAAACACGTTTTTCATTGCCATCAGCTGAAAATGTGTTTTATTCATTTCACATACCTTCATTGCTGAAAACGTTTCTCATTCGCCCTTCGTTTATTCCATCCCATTTTCATTCCATTTCATTCTATGCCATTTTCACCTAAATCCCCTTCCATTTCATTTCATCTCATTTTCATTTTCTGAAAAAGAAGAAAAGAAAAGAAAAAAAGTTGCCCATGGAGGAAAATCGGGTTTTTGCCCACTCATTGCAAGTAGAAAGTTTTAATAAAGAATGCAAGTTAAAAGTTTTCAAAATTTACTTGCAATGACTTCCTATTTTTCCTATGATACATTTTTCACTTGCAATGGCTTCTCAAAATCTCGAAATGCACTATTCACTTGCAGCCAACCTCTAAAATCCCGAAATGCCTTATAAGTGCCTAAAAATCGGACTTTTTAAGCTTGACTACAAATACAAGTTGAAAGTTCTGACTTGCACTTTTCAAAGATGCAATCTAACTTTTTCATTTGTCATGAAAAGCACATGTCCCTTTCACTTGCAATCAGCCTCCAAAGATCCGAAATGAGTTATAATGTTCATTTTCTGCCCTCATATAGCAAAAACACCATTTCGAGTTAGAGTCTTCGCCATGTCTATACCTGTAAATGTTGATGATGTCTTAACTTTATGGAATTTTCATTGCAGCCTTGCAGATTCTTGTTCGATGACGGAGAAACCAGCTTCTCCACCGAACAAAAAGATGAAGTACAAATATGACAAGTATCAGAATGAAATTCCTCCTTCTCATGTTGTCTCAAACATCGAAGAAATCAGAGACACAGAGATTGGACATGTTGATATGATAGAGTTTCTTAAGAGGACTACAAAATCAACTTTTCATCATATGTAGTTGTTGCTGAGAAGTCACATCCATTTGGTTTCTTCTTTTCCTGGTTCTGCCCTACAGCCAGAATTTGTCCTTGCATGTGCAGCTCGCTTCGACAAAGAATCCAGAACTATTAAAGATGATGATGGTAATGTGGTCATTAGGCTAGATCCAAAAACCAATAATAGGATTTTCAGAGTTCCAGATGCACCGATATATTCAGACATCTCAATAAAGAGTGCTCTAGATCATTATGAACAGAAGAAAGCAGATTGTATACAGCACATCAATACTAAATGGCTTCTGAAGCGTCGAACTTGTGTGTCTTGGTGGCCTAAGTTATACCGATCTGAATTCAAAGAAGAGGTCAATGATATAATCACACTCTTGAGCAGGATAATGGGGTTGAAATTCTCTAATGTCTATGAGAAGTGGATGTACAAGTTTATAGTGGTGATAAGGAAGGCACAACACCCAATCTTTTGGGGTGAAATAATCAGCGATAGTTTATGTGAGCAGCTTGCACAAGTTCCTACTACGCTCACATTCTACATGAACTCCTATTTGGTCTACATAGCAGCTTCATTGAGACAATTTCCAGGCCTTTCTACCCAAGGAGATAGATCACTAGTTCCAGTTTGGGAGTACTATGATCAGCTGCCTTTGAGACCGAGCAGAATTCATTATAGGAGAGTTCAAGATGCATTCTTTGGACATTTTAAGTGTCTATTTGATAAGACCTTGCAAAACAACAGAGTATCTAATGCTGCTTGGAAAAAGGTCAATGAATATGGTTGTCTCTTCCTCCAGTTTCCCACTTTTACCTACATGAGAATTGGCTGTTTTGAAGATCAGCCATACATGCTTCCAAGATATCCAACAGATAAAATCATTCTAATGAAGCTTGCAAGGCAATTAATGACAGTGCATGCACGACAAACTGTACAAAATAAAGCTGGAGTAAGTATCTCATCTCATAATCCATTGCAGATTGGGAGATACTCCTTGACAACTACCTCAAAGTTAAAAGCAATGGAAATTGAAATTCAGGAGATCAAATTGAAAAGATTCAAGCCAAGAACAGATTTTGACTACAGAGGAATGAAGGACAAGATAAAGAGAGCCTTCACACATGTGCATCATCTTGAAGATATTTGGGTAGATCTCCGAACAGAGAAGCACATCTATAGAATGGACTATTGCAGGCTGACAGTTGAACAAATTATTGATCTTAATCTGACCTTGATCCCAAAAGGAGTGATTGATGATGGGCAGATTTTAGATCCAGAGTACAAGGAACAAAGAGTTGCTGACGCTTCTATTCCAGCAATACAGTGGTCTCATAAAGAATCAAGTTCTCTCTTTAACAGATTTCAATCAGTTTTGGCAAATACTAATTCTTGGCTCAAGAGTATCGGTGTCAAAACTATAAAAATTATAGTTAATGATGATGATTCAGCTGGACCTGTTGGATTGAGATCAGAAGTCAAAGATAAGTCCAAGGAAGGTGCTTCTTCTTCAGGAACCAGAATCAAGTTGAAAGTCAACCGTGCTATGGAAAAACCTTTGGAGAAAACAACATTAAAAGGGAAGGAGGTTAAAGAGACGTAGATCCAAATCATCGATCAGCAAGGAGAGGTTCTTGAGTCTCCTACTGCTCTAAGTATGATGTCTCCACATATTGATGCTGCACCAGTATCAATATTGTCTCCTATGGCTCAAATTGATAGTGATGTTGATTCCTTCTCAACAGTTTTCGTTCCTCCTATTGCTCCTACGGAAGTTGCTCTTCATACTTCAATTTCATCCACATTGACCACTTCTATGGAGATCATGCATGATAATTTGGAGAACGTTTTTGATGCCAATCCAATGTATCCAATGACATCACAGATGACACTTCCAGAAATAGATACATCAGTTGCAAGTTTTGATTGCTTTATGGCTAATGTTGATCACAATATGCCATCTGAACAAACTTTTGTTGCAATTCAAACTGAGACATCTCCTAGAGTAACAACTGTGGCGCAGAATGAATCTGTTTCTACACAAACCACAGTTGTTGTTTCAAATGCAAATACATTGGATCTTCCTCCATGGTTGAGTTCAGTCACTTTAAAGAGAAAGAAACAGGCAATCTCTCTAGATGTATTTGATTTCCAGCAGTTGAAGAAATCAAAGCCAAAAGTTGCAAAGAAGGCTAAAATGGTTTCACAGGTAGTTGTCGACCAGAAGAGATGCAAGTATCTAATTACAAATTCACCAGGGTGGATTTAGGCAAACAAACACATGCTAGCATGATGCAAGATGCCCAAAGTTCAGTAACAGTCTTGACACACAGTTATAATGAACTCTTGGCAAAGAAAGAAAAGCTGAAAGAGGAGAATGCACAACTTGTTTCGGTAATTCAGAAGATTACCAACTCTTCAAAGCAAGTTAATCCATTAACTTCTTTTACCTTTGAAGAATCAATCAAGCAATTGGAGAAAATTGCACAAAAGGCTAAAGCAGTTGATTCTTGGGCGGCACAGCTGATTGATCAAAGTATACCGGTAATTGAAAAGGCATTACAAATTTTGAGTACTGTCAGAATAGCAAGAGTAAAGATGAATCAGACTTTGGAAGCTTTCAAGCAAATTTTGGATTCACTTGAGAAAGATTTAAAAATTTGGCATGAGATGGATCAAGTCAAGCTAGAAATTCTATGCAACAATTCAATCATACCAAATAGAGAAAAATACGTAGAATTTGAAGAACTCATGACAAACAAGTCATTAGTTATTCAGGATTTCATCAAAGATGTTCAAGCTACACTAGAAATGAGTGATGAAGTTCAGCAGGACATACTTTCTAGCTTTACAAAAATCTCTTGCAGAATTTTAAATCATGAAGGAGAATTACTTGCAACTGATGTGGTTACTATAGAAATGGCAACAAATCTTTGTCAAGAGTTGGAATCAGAACGATTTACCATGGATTCAATTCATAAATTTGTTAATCATCGAATGATCCTTGATAAGATGCAAACTGTTTATGAAGAACATAAAGAAGCAACAATAAGGTATTTTGATGTAATCCTTAAGACTGTTGTGGTTGCCAAGAACACACTAGGCCCCAATCTAGATGAGTTGTAGGAAATTATCAGCAAATTTCAGTCTTTCAAAGCTAGGACTGAAATGGAATAAAAGTGTTTTATCTTTATGTATTTTGTTTTCGACAAACTACATGTAAAAACAAATTTTGTAATCGCAAGTGTTCCTTTCACTTGCAGTTTTGTAAATTGTAATTACATGTAATCAAATTACAAGTCAAGATAATTTAGGACTGTAATTTGGAATAAGTCAATTGCAAGTAGTTGGTAGTTGAGAGAATTTCTCAACTTAGTTGGGATCCTTCCACCTTTTTCTCAATGACCTCTCTCCTATAAATACTTGAGAGGGTCCTTTGTAATTTATATCTTTTTGGCAAGCAAGAAAATTCTGCAGAATTTTCTACTCATAAAGACTTTGAGCTTTATAGTTATAAGTTGTTATCTTTCAAATAATATCAAAGAGTTGGAAATTTCAGACTTTGTGTTGCAATCCTACTTTGCATCCATTGTGTCCTTATGTCATTTTGGAGCATTACTTTGTGATTATTTGGAGATTGTGGAAGATTGCTAAGGAGAGCTTCAATTGAAATATTTGCAGACTTTGTGCAGTAAATGTTGAAGGTTGAATTCATAATTTGAATTTAGAAATCAAGAAGAATTGCAAGTCTTTGTGCTCGTAATAATTCCCATTTGTAGTTAATAGATACATCATACTTGCAAACTTTGTGCTGTCTTATGTTGTATATTATCATTAGATTATCTTTCAAAAGGGTAGATAGGATCTCAAATTTCAAGACTTTTTGCATGAGATTGTTTTCCCGTCCCGAAGGAAGTGACGAAAGTCTTTGAGCTTTCAAGAAACTTCATTTCCTTTCTCTTGATTTTATTGCAAGCTGCTGTAAAAGTTTATTTAGAAGTTAATACTACTTTTATGCGAAGAGAAAAGAATTAATCTTCCCTGAAACAAGAGGAAAGGTTATCGTTCCACCCATATTTGTTTTAGTTAGTAGGAAAGGGGGAGCCTTCCCTTAATTAGGGGAGTTTTATCTCACACTTTGGCTGAAACCACCATTTTGCTAAACCTCACAAGTTTGCAAAATATTCAACCAACAAAGGGCGCCTTTTCCAAGATGAAATGTACACTCTATACTTGGTCATTTCTCGGGTTATCTTCACTTTTCAGCATTCTACACAGACCTCGCACGTACGAGCGTTTGCCAAATCCCAGAGGCTATTGGCTGGGCTCGTTGGATAGCTGGAGTAATTCTGAACAAGTCTCGTGAAGACTGTGAATGCTAAAAACCCCATCTGTCAGGGCTAAAGGCTAGGCACCCCTAGCCTACAGAGATACAGGTGTGTAAAACTACATTTCTCCACCCTTTGATATACGTGTCTGGTAGAATCTATACTACAATCACTCAGAATGTCGAATTGACTAGCGGACTGGTGCGTTGCGAAGCTAGACTAGTTTAGAAAAGATCTCAAGAAGACCGCATCTACAAATTCAATGATCTGAGGAGCCAAATTCAAAGGCGCTCCTGAGCTACAGGGGCGCAGATAACTGTAAACTGACAATCCTCTGTGACATGCAACCTCTTGTACCTTCAGCTTCTGACGTCAGTTGTCCGAGTTCTGCAACTCGAATGACTTCGCCGGATAGCTCGTCGAATAGATGGGCTAATTCTAAAGAGATTGAGTGCATTTGCAAGCAAAAAGAACAAGATCTAGACCCTCAAAAAGAAGGGCGCCCCTAGGCTACAAGGGCGCAGATTTTCTTTCTGCTAAACATCTTTATCTATTTGATCTCTGTAATCATCGTTCTAGCCACTGAAACAACCATGTAGGAGTATAATTTCATCGTGAAGTGCTTCTCCATCATGATATATCTCGCTATGAGTCCCAGGTTCAGGTTCTGAGCTCTAGGTACTCACCAATTGCTGCTAACGACTAACATGACAATAACCAAAGTCCATACTTGACTTGCCCAAAAACTATATTTTGACATCATTTTAGCAAGGTTTAGACTCTTTTAAGCAAAATGCCTTAATGAAGCAAAAAATTTAGTTTGGGCACAACAATGCGATACTAATTAAAGTTTACTTTCATTTATGCCATGAATGTTATTCTTTTATGTTAATGTACGTTGTAAGATTCTGCAGTTAATTAATGAGATAGTTACTTGATTCATTCAGTTGAAATGAAAGATCTAAAATTAGTTAATGAAAATAAAGAAGTTATTCCTTTCCTCGGTTAGTTAATTGGTTGAATGGGAAACCCAGATGGAATAGTTAGTTATTGTCGGGTGAAAGTTGGTAGTTAGTTTTCCATTTCTTAAACTGTAGAATGACAATTGTTACATTTGTTTCATAGCTGTAGTAATTGTTCGTTACTTTCTGGAAGCAAAGAAAAGTAGTTATTAACTTTCTGAGATTCTCTGTTATATGTTTACAGTTAATAGTTTTTCTTTCAGCTATAAATGGAAGTTTAAAAGTTAGTTGATAAGTTGAATGATGTAACGAAATTGAAAATTATTTTCTTTTCCTTCTAACTGCAAAGGAAACCCTAGTTTGACAGTTATTTAGTTTTAATCTTCCGAGAGACGGTTAGTGGAAAATAGTTAGATGTTACAATTTAGCTAAAATTGGAAACTCAGAAGTTAGTTGCATGTTTGAATTAGTTGGAAACAAATTGGAAACCCCAGTACCGAAAACTAGTTGCAATTCAACTGAAAGTTAGCTGACAGTTGAATTTTTAATCTGTTGACCGGATAGGTTGTTACAATTTTGCACATATTTTGCCATCTGCCATTGACAACCTCGAAGGTCCTAACTTTTCTTCAGAAAAAGTGAAAACTACCCACCAAACTTAAACTAACTTTTAACGGAATCTAACTTCAGCAATGTGATTGTGAAGTGAAATAAGCCAATCAAAACAATTTTTAGTCAATTCTGGCAAGTTTCAATTTTTAAGGTTTTTGACCTAAAAACAGGATCCGAAAACCCTAATTTTCAATTTCCAAATTTTGCCAATATCTTCCTAACATCAAACTGACTGAAAGCCCATACTTGATTTGCCCAAAAACTATGTTTTGACATCATTTTTACAAGGTTTAGACTATTTAAGCAAAATGCCTTAATGAAGCAAAAAAAAAATGGTTTGGGTACAACATTGTTCAAAGTAGGTATTCCCTTGGAAATGATGACCACTAGTATGACATGCTTGTCTTGTCATCACAACTAGCAATGCACCAAGGGCAAAGAGCTATGATGTAGTATTGGATGCACTAGCTTTACTCCTAGCTAGTCACGTCTACATTAAGGGCTTAAGTGTTAGTGAACCATGCAATTGGAAGTTGGTTAAAGAAATAGGGTTGCATACACTTACTATCACCAACTAGTCACTATGTGTTCACAATTTATGGAGGGTTGTTAACATGGTGAGGTTATGTGTAACTAATTCTATGATGAACTTGGTACATGGGGATAGTTGCATAATGAACCGACTCCCCAACAAGCCAACAAAGTCCACATATATTCATTATTCACTTGATTGGGGTGGGTATATATTCAATATTCACTTGGTTGCGATTATCTTGCACCTTGCACTTGAACCAAAAACCAAAGCAGATGTACCGAGGACCTATTCAAACTCAATGGTCAACCAAGAATGAGGTGCCTATTGTTTAAGTTGTTGACATTTAAACTTACTATACGTTTTAAGTATTCTAAATGCTTTATTTGATGGAATTATATTGTTATTCTGAGAATTCATATGCGCAAGAAAGTTTTGATGTAACTTTCTCCATTATGTACACTTGAGTTGATCTATATTTTGAATCTTTGATTATCTATTAGTATGCACATTCTTCTATGAATTGTAAAAGTAACGTCTTGTAGGACACAATGATGATCTTGTATGTCCTTTCATCTAAAATGATTTGCTTGTAGCATTTTTCAACAATTAATGGCATAAAGATGGTGTTCTTATTATGTGTTTACCTTGATAGATTAGTATTAATTAATAGAGTTGCTTAGCTACTGAAAATTAGTATTTACAGTGCAATGAAAATTTTTAGTTATCAAAAAGATAAAAAATAGTAACCTAACAGGATTGTTACACTTAATCTATGACCTGGTTGTACCATATATATTTTATAAGATCTTGTATTGCACCCAATATTTCAAGTTATTTCATGACATGATGCATGAATAATTGACTCAAACATTAATACCATAATTTTCAAATATAATATTTAATATATGCACATACATGAGCAAATTATAATTGTTGATTTGTGTAGAATTCCATCAAGCATCCACATTCCGATTTGCCAAGACCTTATGCATAGTTACATATTTCAGGATGCTGAGTCAACAAGCAATAGATGTAACCATAGTTCACAAACTCAGACTCAGAGAATACTCGGCAAGCCAAAAAAAATTCACTAGGAGAGTTCTCAGTAAAACTCGACACCTTAAAAAACACTTGAATTTTTGAAAAAAATTATTTTTTTGAAAAAAAAGATAATTTTTATGCAAAACATAGCTACAAAATTAATCAAATGAGTTTGGTGGGGGTTTGGGGACAACACCCCCAATGAGGTCAAGGGGTAGTGCCCCTCACAGGGGTCTAAGCGCAATGCCTTCAATGGGGTCGAGGGCAAACACCACGCACAGGGGTCGAGGGGCAACACCCCTCGCGAGGTCTAGTGGTAGCACCCCGAGCACGCTCACTGTCGCGGTACAAGGTGGGGTCTAGGGGTAGCACCCTAAGCACACTCGTTGTCGTAGTACAGGGCGGGGTCGAGGGTTAGAGCCCTCGCCACCAAGCCCAAATGAAGACCTTTAAAACCATAAAAACCTTCATGGCACACACCATTTTCATAATTTTTTAAAAGGAAAAAAACAATGCTTAGAAAGCCAAAAAAAAAAAGTTTCCAGCAAGTTTTTGTGAGTTTCTGGCAAGTTTTTGGTTTTTACCCACAAGTCACTCGCTTGGGTTTTGAAACCACAAGTTCTCATGAACTTGGCAAGTACTCACTGGATCTGCAAACCATGGATGTAACCATAGACACGAATGGAAAAATCATGCACTAAATAATTCTAAAAGAACAACATACATCTTGTTAGCTTTACAAAAATGTGTATATGATAGGTTGCAGTAAGACAAATTTTGAGACCAAAATCAGGGGTATATGGAAAAATCATTCACTAAGAATCCTCATAGGATAGCATACATCTTGTTAGCTTCAAAAAGTTGTGTATATGATGGGTTGCAGTAAGACAAATTCTGAGGCCAAAATCAAGGGTACAAGGATTTGTTTTCTAGTGTAATGACTGAAAAATGGCATAGCATGTTGGTGGTGTGGCATGGGAATATTTTCTAACCTCATCACAATTGGAAGTACCTTGAAAATGAAATCTACATGGGATAAACAACGCGATCAGCTGTGTTGGCGTTTCAATTCGCACCTCTGGAATGCGGATTAAGAATGGGCAGCTATGCACAGATAAATTGCTCTTCGAATTAGCAAGGGAAGCTCCCTCTTTGCTGATGTTGTTTAAAAAAAGTAAACTAAAACTAACTTTCCAATCTTTTGTTCAGCTAAGAGCACAAGGTTATAAAACTCTAGCGTCATAGCTGAGATTTTCTCTTTTAAACTTCAACTACGACTAAGCCTACTCTAATGATGTTTCTAGCCGCTCAAGTGAACTCAGAACTTGAGAATTAGAAATGAACAAGGAATGATTCTTTGACATAAATACTTAAACAAACCTTCTTCCAATACACATCTATTGTACTTTCAATGCAAGCTGAAATAGAGATCATATAAGCATAACACATAAGACGAAAACCTGAGACAATAGATAAAAGCAAATGAGGCATGATATTTCCTTTTCTCAAATTTCAAGTAACAAAGATTACACTTCCAGGACAGAAAGATTGTAGCAATAACAGGCTTGCAATTTAGCAATGAAACCAAAATCATTGACACAAGTAACACATGAACTGAACAATAACTTGCAGCTAACAGAGGAATACAAGCTTGCTCTTACACTAAGTGAACAATACTGAATAACAATTAGAAGGCACTAGTAGGCTCAGCATTTTTTTATCACAAGCACGGTTAAAGAAAAATGGGAAAGGCTGCCTTTATTTATACACAAGCAGAGGAGTAGGGAACCCTAAAATCTCCTTGCTTTTACAACTAAGACTTGCCAACATGCAAGCTTTATTTCTAAAACTAAAACAAGATAAGCATCTAACAACCTATGAAAGCATAAAAACAAGGAAAGTGCCAACTATTACATCTTGATTTCTTTCTCCTTCAAAGAATGGGTAAGCATGAGCCAAGAATAGAAAGAAAGTATGAGATAAGAATGGAAAGAAAGTTGGGAGAAAGCATTGAGTTAACTGCTGCTCTAAATCTCAACCACATCCGCAAAAATGCTAGAAACTATATATCTATCAAGAACATCAATACTATCTATAGCAAAATTCTGCTTTTCCAAGATCTCTTCACCTTCTGCAATTGAACTTAGAGAATCTTTCACATCTTCAGCTGCTTTATCAAATCTTGCAAACATTGCTGCAATCTGACTCATCCTTCCAGCAACAGGATCACTACTAACACTACCACGCACAACATTTTGGAACTCTGCTTGTACTTCATCAAGTTCAATGAAGGAACCATCACCATGACAATACCAACAAGGGATATCTGAAACAAATTCGCTTATGAATTGGAGAACATCAACAACCCTTTGTCTGTATACAGCTAACTCCTCAGATATTTTCTCATAAGTTTTCACCTTGAAGAGGTGAAGTTCACTCCATGCAAGGATTTGTCACTTATGTTCTCTTGAAACCACTGAATCATATGCAGTCTTCAAATCTGAAATAATTAATTCGTGCATAGGTTTCACCTTCGCTATACACTGCTCAAACCCTTGAATCCCTTGGCGTAGATCATGGGCATTATACCTTAGCTGATATATCTTTGCAAGAACAACTCTGCCTCTGGTGATGAATTCCTCAATCCAATCTCACATATGCTTCCCATATACAACCAACAATCTTAATTGATGTTGATCAGCCGGTGTCTCCAGAATCTATGGAAGCAACTAAGTAGCTTGCAAAGTGTTGTGAAGAAGGTTAGAAATATATAGCCTGAGTTGCCAATTTTCAGCCTTGAGGGCTGCCTTATCCTCTCCATCTTTAAGCACTCTATCCTTAAGATTTTATGCTACAACCTCAAAGAGATTTACATCTGTGTGCCTAGTGCTCTTTCCGAGATTGGCCTTGGCAACCGTGAAATCATCAACCTCTACTTCATCAATATTTTTATCTTCTGGAGGCATAGCAATCTCAATGATAATTTCACCTTCTAGATTCCTTTCCATGTGAACTTGTTCTTAAGCTTCTTTACAAGTGCATCTTGGTAAATGTTGTCAAGTTCTACAAAGTTTAGCTGATATGAAGGCCTCCTCCTCTTCCTTCCCAGGGCGTTCTCAAGCCAAGACGAGGTGTCCCTACTAACTTCTCTGGGAGGTTCAACTTTAGCTTCTTCATCTTCTAAATCAATATGGATCAAAGAAGACCTCGACGATGGTGGAGAATCATGTGTCAAAGGCACATCTTTTACTTATGGTGCGGGCTCTTCAAGTGGAACTTCTGCTACAACTTGTTGTGACCTTTTCACACATCACCCCATTTAAAATGGGGACCCCCTAATTTTTGCTTCATTCCTAGTCTTTTGGCTTTGGTTTTGTCTCTCTCTCTCTATCTCTCTTTCTGTTGTCTACCTTTCCGAGGATGTGCCCGCCTTTGAACTTAAATTGAGATTTTGGCTAAGTCTGAGAATTAGGGTTTTGAATCTTCTAGTTAGTTTGAAGTCAAATGGAATGAATAAATTGAAATCTGAGCTTGGCACTGCAGTCAATAAGCTTCCAGCAAGTTCCCAGCAAAATTTCATTGGATTCTGACAACTTACTATTTTTAGTAAGTGCCTAATTTGGGACATTTTCTCAGCACTTTTGAAGTTCCGATCGTTACATTGCATCCAGGACACGTCAAACTGCTCGTCTGCAAAGTTTGAGCCATAACTGACCACTTTCTATTTTTATCTAGTATTGCCTTCAGAAACAGATTTTAGGGTTTACATGCGAACTTTTTCAATGAATGTCTAAAGAATATTTCTGGGTTTTTTGAGACCTACGCGATGATATAACATGCAAGACGAGATGATAACTTTCAGCACTCAGCCTTCGGAGGCTATTTTTAGGGTTTGCATGTTGGAATTTTGTTGGCGTTTAAATTCGCACCTCTGGAATGCGGATTTGAAAACGGACAGCTATGCACAGATAAACTGCTCTTCAAATTAGGAGGGGAAGCTCCCTCTTGCTGATGGTGTTTGAAAGAAAGTAAACTAAAACTAAGTTGCCTATCTTTTTGATCGACTTAGAGCACAAGGTTTTTAAACACAAAGCACGACTGAGATTTTCTGATATAAGACTTCAACTACGACTAGCAAACTAAAGGCGTTCCACTAACCTCTCAAGTAATAAGCGAGCAAGAGAAGTTAGAAATTAACAAGGTAGATTTTCTGACAAAAATAGCCGATAATCTCTCTTTCACTTGAGAACACCTACACACTTTCGCAAGCTGAAACCAGAATCATAAAAAGTAGAACATAGATAGCGAAATAGAGATTTTGGACCAAGGCAAAAGAGGCTCATGATTTTTACTACTCAAATCTACGGAAACAAAGCTCACTTCTAACATGCAGCGAACAAGAAATTGCAGCTAAGGAGGCTTGAAACTATTCTTAACACAATGAAAACAGCAATCTCACTAACTCCTTGTTGGCTAAAGAGGCTCCCTTAATTCGCTATCATAAAACAATTGAACAACACTAAACAACAAATAGAAGGCTCTTAGACTCAACATTTTGTTATCACTAGCATGGTTAAAGAAAACTAATGAGCAAAGACTCTTATTTATAGGCAAGCAAAGGAGTAGGGAACCTAAAATCTCCTTGCTTTTCACAATCTAGGGCTTGCTTTCAAGGCAAGCAAGCTTTATTACTAAATCTAAGAAAGATAAAACCTAGAAAGCGAGAAAAAAGCGAGAGCGCCAACTATTACATCTTATCTTCTTTCTATCCTCAAAAGAATGGATAGGATTATTCCAAGAATAGAAGAAAGCGGGAAAGCTTCTAGAAGAAAGCTGCTTTAAAGCTCGATCACATCCGCTAGGAAGTTAGAGATTGTGTCGGTTGATTGCATCTATGCCATCAACAGCAAAGCGCCGCTTTTCAAGAATATCTTCAGCATCTGCAATAGATCTCAGGAAATCTTCGACCTCATTGGCCGCTTTATCGAACTTTGCTGACATCATTGAAATATGGCCTATCCTTCCGCCAACTGGACTGCAATTGTGAACAACACTCTGGAACTAATTTTGCACCTCCTCAAGCCCGACGTAGGAACCATCTTCAAGACTGTACTGAGAGGGGATCTCTATGACGAATTCGCTAATAAAAAGAAGAGTTTCAACCACCCTTTGTCTGTAGACGATGAATTCTTCAGATATCCTCTCATAGGTTTTAACTTTGAAAACGTGACGCTCCCTCCAGGCAAGGATTTGTTTCTTGTGTTCTCTTGAAACTGCTGAACTGTAAGCCATGTCTAAATCAGCAATGATAATCTCATGTCTCGGATTTACTTCAGCCAGTGTCTGTTCAAATCCTTGGATACCTTGACGTAGCTTATGAGCGCCTTCCCTTAACTGGAACATCTGTGCCAAGATCTCCCTTCCTCTGACAATAAAGCTCTCGATCCACTCCTGAGTCTCTTTCCCACATATGACCAGCTGTCTTAACTGATGGTGATCAGCTGGTGTCTCCAAGACTTGGTGTAATGTCCCCAAATTTATGGATAAGTGACTTAATTATATTTAATTGATTAAGTTGTTCACAAAGTTAATAATATTTCTTTGGGATTACTTTAATCAATTATTTTAATTAAATGAAGCGAAATATTATAAAGTCACTTATTTTATAGTCTATAAAGTGACCTAGTCAAATATTTTAAATATCACTTTATAAAAGTCACTTTTATTTGGCATAGTGAAAGTTCATTAGTGACTTATATTTATCAAATTATCCCCTTGTCAAAAAGTCACGGGCTTTGTGAATGGGAAATACAAAAAGGAAGGGCTCTTCTTTCATTCGCACTTTATTTTTGGCATTCATATTTTTCTGAAGGGAGAAGACTCGAGCTTTTGATATACGTGGGTTTGGGAAACCCTAGCCGCCTTGTTTCGAGTGTGAGAGATCACTCCTAGCCTGGCATCAGCAAAAGGATTGACAGAAAAACAAAGCATCATCTGATTTTCGTGATTCTTTTGGTTTCAGAAGTTTTGCTCACAGGAAATCGCGATTTGGAGTTGTTGACACCTTTTGAAGGCGTGGCATCACAGAGAAACCCTAGGCGCTGTTTTTGCTAAGCATTGGAGCTTAACAGACCCGTGGAAATTGAAGATCAAGGGGAAAAATACTGAGTGGCGCGATTTTCAGTAGACAGACGTCATTGAGTCTCCTCCTGCTGAGTCGTGGTTGCCATACTGAAGGTTTACAAGGGATGCCATTGCTGTGTGTGGCTGAGAGCGCCTTGCAAAGAGGAAACAAACATCCAACGAGTATTTGCCAGCTGCGTGTGCATTGAGGATATTAATGTGGACGCCATTTTCACTTCCAGGCTGGGTAGACTTATAATGTAATCCTACAAAAACGTCCTTCACCTTAGCTGGATAAATCTGTAAGTGGTTGCTGCCTTCTGTGTTTATTTGTTGCAAAATCTGTGGGTAAGGGTCAGAAATATCTATTACAAGATTGGGTATTGTGTCCAAATGAACTCATAAGTTGCTGTTCATAAGCACTAGCCTCTGTAACATTCAGAAAGAACAATGTAAACTGCAGTATATGCCCAGGAAATTACATAGTTTCATTGTTGTTACCATCATATGGGTAAATCAAGTTGCTGGGTCAGTTTGCATAAAGTAATTGAACATTGTAAGGCTGTTACAGTGTGAATCATTGATTGCATTTATGTTATGCTGTTAAGAAATTTCTGAATATTGCAAGTTCTGTTATATCTGATGCTTTTTTTGAAGTGAATACGTTGTTGCTTAGAGAAGTGAAACAGCTCTGCAATGCATGTAAACTGCACACTGAAACTTAAAACTGTCATTGTCAAATCTGCACTCACTGACATACTCTAAATTGCAAACGGAGTTTGTCAAATAAAATCAATGGTCAAGAATCAGTCAGGATTACCTCAGTGATATCAGAGCTTTGCCACTGTGGGACGAATTGAACTCCCTTCAAACCAAAAACGAAACACCAGAACATTCCATTCTAAGGAAAGGACACGAACAGAAAATTATATCAGCCAAAGTAACATTAAGGACAGGTATTCGATAAACAAACAAGGCTCGAAAATAAGAAAAATTCAGTCAGATTTAGCAGGGCACTTCACACCTGGGGCAGCAACTGGGTTGTTTGTGAAGAACCATGGACAAGGTTAGAAATGAAAAGCCTGAGCTGCTGATTTTCAACCTTGAGGGCTGCCTTGTCTTCCCCATCTTTAAGCACTCTTTCTTGATGGTTTTCGAATACAACTTTGAAGAGACTCAAATCTCCATGTCTGGTATTTCTACCGAGATTAGCCTTGACCATGACGAAATCATCCATATCCACCTCATCCCTGTTCTTGTCTTTTGGGGGCACTGCAGTCTCCATGACTATCTCGTTATCAGGATTCCTATCAAAGTGAACTTGCTTCTTTGCCTTCTTCTTAGGAGGTTCCTGATAGATGTTATCAAGATCATCAACACTCACTTGATATGAAGGCCTTCTCCTAACCCTTCCTAAGGAGTTCTCAAGCCAAGACACAGTAGTATCTTTACTAACTTCCTCAGGAGGTACTGCTGCAATCTCTTCATCATCTTCGATATCAAGATCAATGTGAATTGGTGTAGAACCTGTCAAAGGTACAGAAACATGTGTTGAAGGTGGCTCCTCTGCTTCATTTTGAGGTACGGGCTCGTCAGGAGGAACTTCTGAATCAACTGTAGGCTGCTCCTGTATGACTATGCCTGAGAAATCCAACCTTCTTTTTACATTTTTATTTGATCTACAACCTTTGACACCATCTTGAGACTGACTTTTACCCTTTCCCTTCGACTGTGCTCTGGAAGAAGAGGGAATTATCCTTGGCGGCTCTGCTACTGGAATGGAGTTTTTCCTTTTAAGCACTAAGAAAACCTTACTATGCTCAATGACTTGTCTTGTTCTGTCTTCAACTAAAAGAGATTCTTTGTTTGCCCAATTAACTTGTGGTAGAGGCTGATCCTCGATTCGTTTTTGAGTGTACATCGGGAGAAGCACATCTTCATCATCATCTGATAGCCCTTCTATATCTTCATTTAAGCAGTCTTTCATCTGATGGAGAGTTAGGCTGCTGTAACTACGCCTTCGCACTTCAAACTCATCTGCACAGTTAGCCCAAAAATCTTCAAGTGCGGCTATGTGATTATAGTTCTTCTCCAATCGGCCAGCGTAGACACCATGAGGATCAAATGATCGTCTCTCGCTGTAAGATTTGAGACCGAATTTATCTAACTCTTCTCCAATTGTCCTGGCATCTGCAGCAGTCCTGCATGTATAAATACCCAACCCTAATGGAAAGCGAAGAGAGGGTTTCTTTCTATTCCTCAAGACTGTGTGGACACCGTGAGCCTGCCTCAAGAATTCCATGAAGATGACCTCATCTGACGGATACCTTGGCAACATGAGCGGGGCACCTGAATAACTATAGACCCTGAGATAGGTAAAGGTAGGAAACTGTATAAACCAATCCGCCCATTCCGCCATTGCTGCCCTGGCAACTGAAGAGATGCGGACGTGCAATTCGTTGTCTAAGTCCCGCACTGTGTACATCAAGAAGGCCTCGTTCACCCTTTTGTAGTGGTGCAACGACTTTGTGAATTCCAACTGGGGATAATAGTTATATATGTGTTGTACGCTCAACGATCCCTCGGTGTTCAACCCTCTGAATTGACCTTGATAGGCCACCAGGTAGACTAGGTATGACACCATGTGGAATACATGAAACTGGAAGTATTCTGTTATTTGCTGATGTAGGCAGCCACTAATCAAAGTAGGCCAATCATAGAATTTGGTTTTCTTCATGATGCGAGATATGGCATAAAACATCCAAGGTTGGAACTTGGTGGCATCTTCTGAGCCAGTGACCCTGTTGAGCAAAGTGATGATGACGGCAACCTCGTCCTTGAACTCCCCTCGCCCGACATTCTTGGGCAATGTTTTATGTTTTTCTTTCATCCATCTCTGTGCAATCTTCTTGCTATATTTATCTTTATGCATATTCCACATCCTTTCGCATTCATCCTTTGAAAGAGTTACGCTTTCAGGCCACGGGGGAATGGAAAAACATCTTTCGACCATATCAGGCTTTAGACTGCAAATCAATCTACCGTCTGTTGACTGGATCTCCCTAGTAGCCCGGTTGTAATGCTTAATGCAAGCGATTACGAACTCAAGGCTCTGAACTGATATAGGAATTGAGGCTACTGCGAGGAGTCCAGAATGTCCCAGGTTCTTGATTGAAGTGTTGCCTGCTCTCTCCAAGGCATGTAGATCGAACACCGGCTTGACATGATGCAAGTCTGTCTCAGCTGTTTTGATATAATTGTGAAAGAGAACTGATTCGGACTTAAAAACATTAGGAGTGTACTCCATTTCGGAAAACTCGAAGAATGACTGTAAACTCGCCTTGGTTCAGACAAGTCTTGAACAATTTCTATTTTTAGAATGCTAATTTTTTGTGCTCCAACGGACAAATTTTTTGAGAAATTTTTCTAAGATATGGGTTTTGTTCAGGATATCGATGCAAGATAACCCAGATCGTTCGTTTTTGAAAATTTTGAATTTTGCCTAAAAAACCAGCAAACCCTAATTTCTTCAATTTTTCTCGAAAAAAGCTGGCATCTGGGTTTTGTTCAGAACAAGATTAGAAATGGACCCAGTTGATTGGATTTGCAAAACCCTGACGTTTGATCGAAAAAGCAGCCAACCCTAGATTTTGAACTTTCTTGAAAAAAAGCTGCGATATGGGTTTTCTTCAGAAGACTGATTGGAAAGGACCCACATGGTTGAAATTTGAATGCACTGAGGTTTTCACTGACATGCAAAATAAAAGCACTTGCTGCAACTTGATGAAGTTCTTGAAAAATTCTTCAGAAGATTGAGACAAAAAGACCCAAATGACAGAAAAATTGAAAGCCTTGGCCTTCTACTTGAAAAATTTGATCTTCTGGAACAAAAAGCTTGAAAAAGCAAGGGTTTATGCTTGCTGATATGAAAAATCTGATGTAAAACCAGCAAGGATGGATTCTTGAATCACAAAAATCTTCAAACTTGCTGCTCCAACTTTCTCCTCTAGATGCTACCTGCAAAAATAATGAAAAAAGCATGAAAGAATGATGTTAAATAGACTTTAGGGCTTTGGATTAGGTTTTGCTTTCTTTGCTTTTATTTCCAAAACCCTAAAACTCAGTCTCCTTGAACTTGGACGCCATCCTTCACTTGGCAATTTTGAAACTTTTTGAAAATCTGAAAAATTCTCTAAGGCATGAAAATTTGGGCGCCCTTCTTCACCTAGGGATCCCACTTCTTCCAGTGTTAGCCAAAATTTTAACATTTTCAACTTTCCTTCATTTTTGACACACTACTTCGCCTCCGATTTCCCGTTTGCCGAATGATCGGACAGGCGAGCTAAAGGTTTCACGGCGGAGCCTGACTAATTCTAAGAAAGATGTTCTGGAGGCATCTCTGGCGAACGACTTCATCTTGACCTCCGAATTCGTGGGAGCCTTTTCCTTCCAGGGGCGCCCATTTCTCCCAGAGATAGCCATTTTCACGACTTTCAAAATTCTTCATTAAATCCCTTCTACAGACGATCTCGTCAAACCTTGGAGCTCCGAGCGTCGGATTGACTGAAGACTATGCTCATCGCGAAGCTGACGAAGAATGAAGAGGGGTCTTCTGGGATGAACTTCATCAAATAATGATTTTAAGGCCTCCAAAAGTTTGGGCGCCCTTCTTGACTGGGGGCGCCCACTTTCACCAGAGTTTATTTTTGATTTTCTGTGTTTGCTTCTAAATTTTGGTTCTCAACCTTCGCCAGACCCTACTTTCAGCTCCTCGTATCTGGTGACTGCGAACTCCGATTGATGTGCTGAGTGTCTCATTGGAAAGCTGGATCAACCGAGAAGAGATTTCGTTAGAGCCTTATCTGCAAATTCATTCATTTCACCTCCTGAAAGCTTGGGCGCCTTTCTTCACCAGGGGCGCCCAAACTTGCCAGTGTTAGAAAATTTTCATGAATTTTCAATTTTCTTTCTCGTTCTTCGTGCATGTTCATCATTTCATCTTCTGTCAAATACCTCGAACGTTGGATCTGACGCCTGGCAGCCGGCTGACCTCCATTGATGACCTCAGAGCTCCAGAATGCTTCTGAAAAAGCAAAATAGACCCAGTAGGGAAAAACTGATTATTTTTAGATTCTGACTGCACCAGCCTGATACGGACGCATTTTGAGCCAATCAAAATCAGTTTGGACCCTGTCGGACCAACTTTCTATTTTTAGAA
>VDFB02154249.1:0-44601 GCA_007258455.2 Sequoia sempervirens | reverse complement strand
AGCTAGGCTAGAGTATTACTGATGTTAGGAAGACTCTGTCTGCAAATTTCGCCATCTGGAGGGTCCTTTAAACCAGCGCCCCTGGCCTGTACTTGCACTGAGAACAAACGGAGAAGCTCAGAAACGTGAAAACTCCATTTTAAGCTGATCTTTGGATGACTGCCACCAGAGTTCTGAAACTCGGATGACTACGTTTGACATCTCGTTGGATAAGCAGACTAGTTGAGAACAGATTGACTGTATCCGTCTTTGAAAATACCAAGATTTACCCCCTCTTCAGGATGGGCGCCCTCAGGCTAGAAGGCGCGCTTTTGCCTGAAAAGAGCAAATTTCTCACATTTGGAAATTTAGGAATTTCAACTTCTGCCGTTATTTGCCGGAGCTGTCGGTCTCGAAAAACTTTGCTGGATAGCTCGACGGATAGCCAGACTAATTCTGAGAGATTGACTGGATGCTTGAACGTTTTTATCAAAATCTTGACCTTCAAAAAGTTGGGCGCCCCTGGGCTATAGTTGCGCTTTTGGCTTTTCCTCTGAGAAATCTTCATCAACTTGACCACTGAAAACTTCGTCTCGATCACTGAAATGACCGTGTGCAATGTGAAACGCCGTCATGAGATGCTCCTCTATCGTGAAAAACTCCATTTTGAGTCTCTGCTTCAGGTTTTGTTCAATATAACTGACTTTGACTAACAAACTATTGACAAAAACTCCATGCTTGATATTGCCCAAAACTGTATTTTACAACATTTTAACAAGATTTAGACTTTTTAAATACAAAATGCCTTGCTGAAGCAAAAAATTTGGTTTGGGTACAACAAAACGCCAGAATCTCCGAAAACCGATGTATCCCGCTGCGATCAGTATCTTTTAAGCTATCCACTGGTGAAATTTGAAGGCAATCTGAGCACTTACTATTTATAGTAAGGCATTTCTGAAACAGTCTATTAATAGTAAGTCAGCAGCAGGTGCCAGTGTGAACAAACAAGTTAACCCATGAGGATCACGTCATTCAGATTTCAAGTTAAACGGAGTTGTGGAAGTCATGAAATCAAGCAATTACTATAAATAGTAAAACACCTCCAGAAACATGCAATAAATAGCAAATCAACACGAGATGGCAGTGTGAACAGATCAACTTGGTCATGAATATCCTGTGGTTGAAATTTCAGATCAATCCAAGCTTCAGAGGTATGAAAATCAGAGGGCTTACTAAATATAGTAAAACAGGAGCGAGCAAGTCAGAGAAATGTCTAAGTCTGAGAAAGTTCCTTCACCTCCTGTGAAATACGCCCAAGATGAGACTCGCAGGAGGATAAAAAAAAAAGTTTCAAGTGTTGAAATTCCTGCTCACCCCCTCAAATGCGCCCTCAAGGAGAAGAAGCTATGAAAATTTTCTAAGTCATTGATAATTCCTGCTTGACCCCCTAAATGCGCCCTGTTATGAAATGAGGTTGAGAAAAGTTTCCAAGGCAAGTCAAAGTTCCTGCTTGACCCCCTAAATGTGCCCTCATCTCAAGATGGTGGTGGAAAATATTCAAGTGTTAGCTTATTCCTGCTCCTACCCCCAAATGCGCCCACCAAGTTGTCAAGATGATAAAAGTTTCTAAGTGTTGGCTTATTCCTACTCCTACCCCAAAATGCGCCCACCAAGTTGTCAAGATGATAAAAGTCTCTAAGTGTTGGCTTATTCCTGCATGACCCTCCAAATGCGCCCAAAATGACAGGGAAAAGGACAAAAGTTGGTGAAAATTCCTTCACCACCTTGCATATGCGCCCAATGTAGAAGAGGCTGGGGGAAGCTTTAAGGCGTTGAAGTCAAAATTCCTCCTTGACCTTAAAAATGCGCCCATCTCAAGAGGCATCAAAGAAAAGTTTACCAAGGTGTTGGGTTATTCCTCCTTACCCCCTTGAATGCGCCCATGTCATCTTGCTTTGAAGGACGTTGAAAAAGTTGTTAAGTGTTAAATCCTCCTAAACCCCCTATATGCGCCCATCTCTAGAGGTGTGAAGGAAAAGTGACTAAGGCGTTGGAAGTTAAATCCTCCTCAGTATGTAAAATGCGCCCAAGTCCAAGATGAAGCTAAGACATATGCTAGGCGTTAATTCCTCCTCAACATGTAAAATGTGCCCAAGGATATTGAAGGTGTTAGCTCTGTTAAAAATATGCTTAGTGTTGAAAATCCTTCTAGACCCCCTATATACGCCCATGCTCATGAAAGATGTTAAAAAAATTTCTAAGTGCTGAAGTTTTATTGCTGCAGTGAAGAGTTGAGGTTTGAAGTTGAGATAAAGTGTTGCAGCTTCTCATTTTCAAAAATTTGCTGGCAGCCCCGATGAGATTTTATTTTTCTAAGTTAAATTGTTGATGACTATCTTTTGTTTTTGCAGAATGGCTGAAGTAAGAGCAACTGGCAAGAAAAATAATGCTGAATCCAGCAAGGCAAATGCGTCCAGACAAGCTGTGATCAAGAAGCTGAGCAAGTCTTTCCTGTCGGAGTCGAAGTTTGCTTCAAAGTTGGGAAAGTTAGCTGATACAAATTTGAGCTCTTTCAATATGGACGCTTTCAAATGTCGAATGATGGGAATTGGAGGCCATCGTCCTTCGATCACTTCTCACAATATTGTCAGGAGTGGACTATATGCAGCTGCTGGTTTTCCACCAGCAATTCAGTGTCTGGAGCTGATTATGTAGTGTGCTAACTGTTACAATCCAGACCGAAGGACTATCACTTCACCGGATGGCAAGTTGTTCGCCAACCTCACGCCTACAACTATTGGCAAAAAATTTGGAATTTCTTCACATGAGAAGATGATTCACAAAACGAGAGAACGTGCTGAGCAGATGTATGCTTCAACATTTGAAAGATGTGTTGATATGATTAACTCTCGTTGGATGAACAAGCCCAAGCCCGCTCGCACAAAGTTGTCGAGGAAATAATATTGGATGATTTGAAGCAGGAGTATTGTGATTTGATTATGATGCTCAGCAAAGTTGGAGGCTGTCCCCAGGCGTTCATCTTTGAGCATTGGATGTTCTATTATATCAACCTTGTGCTGGAAGGCAAGGAGCATATTAATTGGGCGGTGTTGATCAGTGATAATTTGCACAAGCAGCTCCAGAGTTTAAGAAGAACAAAAACATTCTATATGGGCTCATACATCATCTACATGCTGGCTCATATGACGAAGTACAGGGGAATATCATACAAGGAGCCTATTGGGTGTGGCTCTCAATAGTTCAAAATTCACGAGGCTTGTCCACAGCTACACCTGACAAGCACATCCCATTACAAGAGAGTCAATAACGCCTTTACCATGCACATAACGAGATCACTGCAGCAAAGACCTCATCACAGGATCTCGAAGGAAGCTCAGGAGTTGATAGAAAGGTACGGTTGTTGGTTTATCCAATTTCCGAAATTTAGTTACATTAGGTTGCAAGGGTTTTCTTCATATCCGTATAGATTGCCCAAATACCCTACAAACAGGATCTTGATGTTAGAAATATCTAGGCAACTCATTGCCTATGATAAGATTCAGAAGAGAAAGAAGAAGGGAGGACTTGACTTCCCAATCATCATGGGAAATTCAGACGAAGTATGTCCTTCACTACAGGCAGCCAAGGAAGCTGAAAATGAGCTTCAGTTTTTCCACCTTTCTTATCACACCAGTAGGCAGCATTATGACCCCCACAGGAATATTAGATGGATACTATCAAAAGAGTTCAGGCATAAGGCAAATATTGAAGATTATTGGTCTGGTGTGTTGGATGAGGCTGAAGTTAGAAGAAGAATGTTTTCGAGACTACCTTTGAGCATGATTAGAGAGTGTGAGATTATTCTAGTACCAGACCAGGTGGACGAGGACATGAATGTTCTTCATCTAGATTATGAGGCAATGAGGGATACACCACTCCCACTTCCAGATTGGTCAGAGCCGGAAATTGTAGATTTGGATACACTTTGCATACCAGTCCTGACATTCACCAGAGGATGGTTTGAGAGGCATGTGAATAGGCTGAAGAATAGGTCAATTCCTCTTACCTACAATTTGATGGGAGATCATAGGACGCCAACTGCCACCAAGAAGAAACAAGTTGCTCGAGCTCCAGAGTCTCAAAGGAAAGAGCTAGTTCAGCCAGAGCCTCTGAGAATCATGGTAGAATCACCTACGCCATTGGAGACACATTCTCCAAGTGTACAAGAGGTTTCACTATTTGTCGATCAGAGAAATATATTGAATAAGGAATAGGAATTACAAGAGGCAAATCAGCCACCCCGAAGGGAGTTTGTTGGCCAGAGTGTCAACGCACCCACCAGAGATAACCAGCAGGAAGAAGATGAAGAAACAGCTACAAATACACGCTTCCAGCATGAGCTTGAGGCAGCATTAGAGGATGATACAGTTACTGGACAGGAGGCCCAAGTTTCAGGAGATACCCAGCCCGTAGAAGCCAATGAGCCTCATCAAGATGAAGTTAGAGAAGAAGTTCGTGAAGAAGAAGCAAGGGATGAGCAGCCATTTGTTATACAGCAGGTAGTACCAGATTGGCTCAGAGACAGAATGAGGAGGAGCCCTAGTGAAGAGGCTAATCCAACAGTAGAGATGGAAGAATTCTTGAGTAGGATCAATGCACCTCCAACAAAGAAGAGAGCTAGGAAGTTTTTGAAGATTTCAACAGATGATGATGGCTCTCACACCCTTCACGTGGCTGTGCCAAGGGTTGAGTGTGATTGAGATGAGGCTGTGCCAGAAAATTATGTGATCACCACCATGGAGTTAGGTCGCCCCACAGGAGCACAAATAATTAAAGAGTGTGATAACTCCTATCAGGCGCTCAAGAACAGATTGCTCAGGACTGAAGGCAAATACAAGAAGTTAAAGAGGGAGCACAAGACATTGATAGGCTACGTGCAGCATTTGTCTCGTCCTTGTAGGTAGGAGAATCCAGTGATTGAGGTTCCAGCCGAGTTGCCTAGAGAATCAGTTAGTGGCTTAGAGGATTTGAGAAAGATGGCACAGGAGGCAGATAAGTGGGTTGCTAGTGTTCATGCTGAGACCAAAAAGTTTATGGAGGATCTCGCTCATGCTTACCAGCAAGCTTCCAGCATTACGGCACGGATGGATGCAGTTGATCAAGCCTGGGGTGATGCTCATATCTATCAGAGCAAGGTTATTCAGCGTTTGGACGCTTTGATGCAAACTCCCTTACAGATGTTGATTGATGGAGTGATTCAAGAAGGTGATAGATATGATTTTGCCAGCTGGTACTCTTCAGTTGTCACAGGCCGAGGATTCTTCGATGCAGCACAGACAGATTCAGCCAGAGTCAGAAAGGCCATGACAAACATTCTTGATGGAGTCCTGAACACTTTAGAGGCTATATTTGCTAGGAGGTTGACTTCGGAGGAGATGACTACTGATGGTTTGAGGAGTAGACTGCCACCTTTATTTCCAGAGGTGAAGACTTTTGTCCAAAATGACTTTGAGAACACCTCAACTTTCTCAAGCATTATTCAGAACACTCAGGATGCTTTAGTTGCTTGGAGAAAGTCTTGTACGCGGCATGGTCAGGCAGTCACAGTGTTAGAATTACAGCTTGATCACATTCCGCCGATCTCAGTTCAGGAGTTTGAGGCTGTGCTAACCAGATTCATTGATTTTGCAACCAAGGAGAAGAACGGAAATGCTTTTTTGGATGATGACCTTCTAGATGACTGATAGTGGGCATTGATTGCCTTTCCTATTTTGGGAGTGAGTGGGAATCTTTTGATTTATTTATTGTACCACTCCCTATTCTAGCGGTTTTTTGGGTTAGGGCTGATGTGGCTTAATCTAAGCCCTTCATTTGATTGTAATCTGAGTTGTCCATTGGACTGGGCCATCTATAAAAGGGGCATACCCCCTCATTTGTATCTCATTAGATTAGATTAGACATCACTAGATCAGTAGAGAGTAGACATTCTGTTAGAGCAGAGAGATAGCTTAGCATAGTTTGTTAGCATAGCATAATTTGGAGAAGGAAAGTTTTCCTTTGAGAACTTTGTAAGAAGTTGTTGTGAAAACTATCATAATAAAAAGAGATTTCATTGATGGTGAATTCGTCTTTTGTTATGAGCAGCTAGCAAGATTTCTTCACCCCTTCTACTTCAAGTAGCTTAGATTAGAGTAATTTTCATTTTCATGCGAGTAGATGTTAATTGTGGATTGTGGTGTTTGATCAAGACAGCTTCGTTTTAATCCATACCACTAGCAACTTGCTGACGGCATGTTATGAGCAGCTAGCAAGATTTCTTCACCCCTTCTACTTCAAGTAGCTTAGATTAGAGTAATTTTCGTTTTCATACGAGTAGATGTTAATTGTGGATTGTGGTGTTTGATCAAGACAGCTTCGTTTTAATCCATACCACTAGCAGCTTGCTGACGGCAAGTTTTCCTTGTGTGGTCAACTGGAAAACTTTGTAAGCTTAACTTCGGTTATGATTCACGTCTTGGCATGCGTCGTTTTGATGGTGTCTTCATGCTGAATTGTGACTTGAACACTCGTTGCCACTCCCTTGAAGATTGCACCGACTTTGTATAAGTTGTCCAACGCGAGGCGAAGCAGAGTCTGGTTGAAGTCTATTGAGATTGATCCCACGTCCTCCTTTAGGATAGAATTTAGATCTTCTAACCCTACACTCATTTCAATTCAGTACATTTCTGGTTAGTTTTAGGAAATTCGTACCTTATTGCCAAATCATTCGCATCACACGAAAATTCCCTTCCATCATTAATCTAATGTCAGCTGCCAAGTACTTGTGAACAATTGTGTAAGTCCCCTCGTGAAAACAGCAAATCACAATGAACCAACTGAGAGTATTCCATTGCATTGTCGGAACCTTGGAGTTGAACGTACGATCTCTCTCACAATCTTAGCGTATGGAATACTTTGATCAAGAGAGAATGGAGTAGCCTATGGATACTTTGTTCTGCTGATTGGTGCAGTCACAAAAATCACATCAACACAACTGTTGGCTGCTCCTATAGAACTATATTGAAAAAGTCCAAGCTTCTCTTTACACTCTTTGTTGTTCTGCTACCCTTCACACCCTCTCGAGGATGACTCGTAGCCTTCATTCTTGGTTGTGGTCTGGAAGAAGAAGAGATGACTGCACTATTGGCAGCTCTGCGACTGGAATAACTTGTCTCCGATTCCTCTTGAGGCCTAAGAAAATTGTGTTGTTCTTAGTAACTCAGCTAGTTCTTTCTTCAACTGAGGTGCACTCTTTGTTGGACCAATTGACTTGTAGGAGTGGTTGCCTCTCAATTTGATTTCGGGTGTACATAGGAAGAAGTACCTCTCCATCATCATCAGACAATCCTTCAATATCTTCTGACAAGCAATCTTTCATCTGGTGGAGTGTGAACCTGTTGTTACTGCGCTTTCGTACTTCGAACTCATCTTTGCAATTAGCCCAGAAATCTTCAACTGCGGGCACATGAGCATAATTCTAACCAAGACAGGATGCGAAGACTGTCATGTCCCCTTCTCAGTGACATCTCTCGGAGTACAGGATTGGCCTATCACACGACCCTCGTAGGTTGATAGACTGGATAGAGGGTCACTTCGGAGCTTGGCTCAACTTCAGTTAGCAGAGATTGATCAGTAGTCTTTCGTTTTGGCTCAATCGGAGACTTTTTGCAGAATTGCTATTTTTAGCAGTTCCTGGCAGGCAGTGTGGGACCCCTGCTATTTTTAGCAGTATGGCTTTGGCAGTATCCGGAATCACTTCAGAGTTCGTCAGCATCAGACGGATCAGTAATTAGATGAGTAACGAGGAAGATATTAATATTTAATTATATTGATTAAATATTAATTATTTAATGATTTATAATATAAAGTTATAATGTTATATTATAACTTAAGTGATTTGCCTTGAGGGGTGCGCCCATCGTCAGAAGGGGCCAAAAGTGACAATTAAATTATATTAAAATATTCAGCTGTGACTATTGAAATATTAAAAGATTAAAATATGAATATTTCATTAAAACCCTATTCTTAAGGAAATCGCACTTTTCAGCATAAAGAGGATTTTGCCTTGGGTTTTGAGCATTATGTGATTATTGGATTTTGAGAAACTGATCAAATTGATCTGAGCACAGAACCTTAGGGTTTGAACTCAAATTCCTTGGGGAACGAGCCATTTCCAGCGGAAAGCAATTCAGAGAGTGTGAAATAACACTTGATCTATTGCCAGCAGAGGTTTTCTCACACAGAGGAAATCATTGATCTTCAGAGCATTTATTATTTACAGAGTTCTTTCAAACATTTTTGCATTCAGAAGTCATTCATTCCTTTAGGCGCACTTCCCACAGAGATATTGAGAAACTTGAAGGAGCCGTACAAGATATTTATTGCTGCTGTACTTCACCAGGCCGTACTTCTGACAGGCCGTACTCTTCATACAGCCGTACTCTCCAGTTGCAAGGAAACGCCTCTCCTCTTGATCATTTATCTGCACAAGTTCAGGCGCCTAAACCACTGGGTCATTCTGTGCTTGCCAGACGGAGGGAGAAAGGGAGGAATCTATTCAGCCGTACTATTTCGTGCATCTTCAGCAAGCTGTTTTTACCAGGTTTTTACCAATAAAAATCGTTATTTCTTTCTTGCATGTTAGCAGAACCATATTGTATTGAGCTCAAATGAATAAAAGATGAAACGCCTTCATTCTTAATTGTATTTCCTATGCTTATTAGTCATCTAGCATTTTTATTGAATTTATTTCAATTTCCTGCAAAAGCCGTACCATTCATTTATTGTTCAAAAACTCAAAAATTGCAAAAAAACCAAAAACCTTCAAAAAAACTCAAAACTCAGTCAGAATCAGTATCAGGGGGAAACTAGGGTTTCTACAAAGACACCATGAGGATCGTATGATCGCCTCTCACTGAATGGCTTGAGACCAAATTTTGATAATTAATCACCCATTAACTTTGCATCAGCCGATGATCTACATTTGTAGATTCCCAACTCAAATGGAAAACTAAAAGCAACCTTCTTTCGATTCCGCAAGAAAGTGTGAACTTCATACACTTCCCTTAGAAACTCCATGAGAACCACCTCATTTGAAGGATATCTTGGCAACATGACTGGACTATTTGAGAAGTCATACACTCTAAGGTAGGAGAATGTAGGAAACTGGATGAACCAATCAGCCCACTCCGCCATTGCTGCCCTGGCAGATGATGAAATCCGCACATGCAACTCATCGTCTAAGTCTCTCACCATATGCATCAAGAATGCCTCATTTACCCTTTTGTAGTGATGTGCTGACTCTAAAAACTCCAACCGAGGGTAATGATTATAAACATGTTGTACATCCACAATTCCTACGGTATTCAATCCTCAGAATTTTCCTTGAAAGGCCACTAGGTAGACTAGATATGAAATCATGTGGAACTCATGGATTTTGAAATATTTTGTCATTTGGTGGTGAAGACTATCGCTGATCAAAGTTGGCCAGTCATAGAGCTCTAATTTATTAACAATGTGAGAGATGATATAAAACATCCAAGGCTGGAATTTTGTAGCTTTTGCTTGACCATCGACTCGGTTGAGCAGAGTAATCATTATTGCGAACTCCTTGAATTCTCCACGCCCGATGTTCTTTGGCAAAGTGTTGTTTTTCTCCTCCAACCATTTTTGTGCAACTTTCTTGCGGTATTTATCCTTGTGCATGTGCCACACCTTGTCACATTCTTCAATGGAGATGACAAAATTTTCTGACCAAGGTGGTATTGAAAAGCACTTTTCAACCATGTCCGGCTTGACGCTGCAAACAACTCTTCCATCTGCTGCTTGAATTTCTCGTGTTGCGCAGTTGTAATGCTTGATACAAGCAATTACAAACTCTATACTTTGCACTGAGACGGGAATTGATGCTCCTACAAGTAATCCAGAATGACCAAGATGTCTGATTGCAACATTGCCTGCATCTTCCAAAGCACGCAAATTGAACACTAGTTTGATATGATGCAAGTCAGTTTCACAAGTTTTGATGAAATCATGATACAACACTGATTTGGTCTTGAATTCGATGGGAGAGTACTCCATACTGAAAAACTTGAGGATTGACTGTAAACTTGACTATGTTTGGACAATTTCTGCATAAATTCTAAATTTAGCTTGCTGATTTTTCTTCTTCAAACAGGGAAATTTTTCAAAAATAATCTGCAATATGGGTTTTGTAGAGAATCTTGTTGCAAGAAGACCCAGATCGTTCATTTTATAAAATTGTTGATGGCTGGTTGAAAAAGCAAAAACCCTAATTTTTGAATTTTTCCTGAAAAAAGTTGAGCGCTGGGTTTTATGCAAAGTCACGTTTTGTATGAACCCAATTGATCAAATTTTGAAAATACTGAAGATTTCTTGGACATACATGAAAAAAAGCAAGTTCTTGAAAGTTGAAAATTTTTCCAAAGTTGTTGAGAATCATGAACCAAGCTGACCCAAATTGCTAAAATTTGAAAAAGATGACCCCCTTCTTTTGAAAATTGATGCCCTAGAAAAATAAAGCATGAAAAAGGAAGGCTTTGTGTAGCTGATTAAGAAAATATGAAGAACTCTGAAAAATCACCAAGTTTTAGCCTTCAAATCTTTGATTAAGAAAAATTCTATGTTTCTCCTCTCTTGCCTTGGACACCACTTGCAAAAATTGTGAAGAATGAATGCACAAAGCTATCTTAAATAAGTTTTTAGGTTGAAAACTGCTTTATTCTCCAACTTTAAAACTTTTGAAAACCCTTCTAGAGTAGGTGCATCGAATTTGGACACTTTTCAGAAAGTTTTATGATGAAAACTCGAAAAATTTGACTAAGGCATTGTACCTTGGGCACCTTTCTTGTCTAGGGGCGTTTTTCATCTCCAAACTTAGCCAATTTTTTTGAAATTTCCAGCTTTTGCTTGCTTTTGACCTTCATTCGATCTTGATTTTTGGATGTCAGATTGATCCCGTCAACTACCTGATGATCTCGTTGTGAAGCCTGATTGAATCTAACAACAGTGTCCAGGAGGCAACTTTGGATAAAAACATCATTTGATCCCTCAAAATGTTGGGCGCCCCTGGCTACCTGGGGCGCCCATGATCACCAGTGTTGGCCATTTTTTTTGACATTCTTCAATTTATGTGTTTTCTCTGATGTTCTGAGGGGGGTCTCCTAGAAGTGATTTCTCCTAAAAGCTGAATTTAGATGATCAAAAGCTTGGGTGCCCCTAGCTACCTAGGGCGCCCAACTCCTCCAGATTTAGAATATTTTCTGAGATTTTTATCTTTCCTTTTGACTTTCCTCATTTTGCAAGATTTTACTCCCCGTTCAATCTGACATAACTGGTGCCTGATAAATTTGACGAGCTCATCGTTGAATCCGTTGAAGAGCTGGACTAAATCTGAAGAAAAGCTGTTGGAGGTAACAAACCCTAATTTGCAATTTTAGGCCTTCAAAAGTTTGGGCGCCCTTGGCTTCCTGGGGCGCCCAACATCTCCAAACTTCACCATTTTTGCTCGAATTTCATCCTTCAAACTTTGATCTTCCATTCTCTGTCCTCCGTTTGGTTTGCAATTGCTAGTGACAGACGAATCCAAGGATCAGGGTGAGATATACACTGGATGGCTAGCAAAATTCTGAAGAATCTTAGCATATTTGTAAACTCTAATCTCTGCATTAGGTCCTCCAAAAGGTTGGGCGCCCAGAGTTCCCAAACATAGTTTATTTTTTGATATTTTCAAGGTTTGCAATTTGCCACTTCGTCAAGACTCCTCCAATTGATCTGAGATTCCGGCTAACTGGTTGATCTGATGAACCTGTTGTTGGATTCGTTGCGGAGCCAGAAGAATTGTGAACAAAACATCTTGAATGCAAAAACCCTAACTCCATTATCTGATACCTTGAAATCATGGGCACCCTTGGCTACCTGGGGCACCCATAGTCTCCAGAGATGTTTTTATTTTGCATTTTTCACTTTCTCCCTCATTCCTCATTCACCACTTCATGCTTCGACTGTCGAGATGGAAAAATGACTGAATCATAGAATCCTAGGTGCCTAGACTAAGCTGGGGCGCCTAAACCTTCCAGACTTGGTCAAAATTCTGCAATTTTCAAGATTCTCCAACCTCCTCCCTTCGTTCTTCGTTCATCAATCATTTATTGCAGTTTCTTGATTTGTGCAGTGCTTGATACCTTTAATCTAACACCTAGTAGTTGAGTAACCTCCATTAATGACCTTGTAGCTCTTGAAAAAGCTTTTGAAAAGGCAGAATAGACCCACCAAGGCGAAATTGATTTTTTGATGATTCTGACTGGACCAGCCTGATGAGGAAGTATTTTAATCCAATCAAAATCAGTTTGAACCCTAGAAGCCAAACTTCACGTTTTTAGAAAATTTTGCCAACATTCAAGAAGAAACCTAGAAAAACCCAAAAAAAGCTCTATTTTTAGAAAGTTTCTAAAAATAGAAATTTTCCTAAAATTTAGGGCCAAAAAACTAAGATCTGGGTTTTGTAGACAAGGTCGCTCTGAGCAAACCCAGATCGTCAAATTTTGAAAATTTCGAGTTTTTCACCCTCATGCAAGGCATGCAAATTCCCAATTTCGACCTTTTTTGACAATTTTAACAAGACTTTTGACCATTTCTTCAAAATGCCTAAGTGTAGCAAAAATTTTAATTTGGGGACAAAAGATGCCATCTTCTGTGATTATCACACATTCTACACTTCACTCTTGTTGTCAGATGAGAATAAATTTGTATCTGAGACTAGAAAGCAAAGTCACAACTCAAAGGGTGCATGCATTAACATTGATCAATTTTGTTTAAATGGATAGGTATTCTGTTAAAACTTAACACTCATTTGGACAGGCTATGAAGAGTGAGTTTATTCTTAATAAGCATTGAGGCACCTTTGAACAGGCCTCTAGAAAGCCAAGATTTTCAACAGTGTACAATGTATTTGACAAACTAATAGGAGAGCGAGGAACTCATATATTTTAATTGTTTGATGGGCTAAAGCAAGGATGTCATTAACTCTTAGAAAATGGATTTATCGACCAGTGAAGCAGATTTGAGAGAGAAGTTGTTCCAGGATTTTATTTTCTTACTTTTTCTTATTTGCGACTCCTTGTCATTTTCATAGCTGAGAGGGCCTTGATTCACTATGGTTTTGCACTTCCATGGGCAGAGCATTTTGGTGACCTCATGTGCTGAGTTCTAGTGAACATCATCCAAATGTTCATGCCTCTTACTAGCAATTGGAGGAAATGCATGGATGTTACACTTTGAGCATGTACGTGCTTGTCTTATTACCCATATTTGGTGTGAGCTCATAAACTACAAGAAAACTTGAAAGTACCTATAATTAAGTTGCATCATTCAAATACACACATGGAATATTTTGACATTTGAGGATGAAAACGATATGATTATTTATAAATACAATGTACTTTCTATATACTGAATCATATATATTTCATAATTGTTGATATGAGATAATAATAGCTGGTGGAATTGTAACCAGCTGATTAAAGGTAATGAACTTCCCTTGGAACTATATGCACTCAAATAGGGAAGAATTGCATGGAAAACTGAAATAAAAAATAAAAGAAACAGAAATGTCTTATTCTTTCACTTATAAAAGATCATTAATCATTTGTTGACAATATATTGACTGATAAATCAGAAAATATAAGAAAGAAATAATGATAGTAATAAAACATAAACATTTGATTGATCATGTGCATTGGGAAATTTATTTACCAAGCCATTCCTCGAGTATAATATGCATTTGCAATGAGGGCACAAAAGCCTTTCCATTGTAACTCAACTTCTGCAGAAACTGGCGGAGTCCTTGACCACCGAACAACAGTTGGTTGAGGGGTGCACATTATAGTAATAAATATGATACTCAACCACAGGATACACTCTTCAATCTGCATCAGAACAACAATACCCTTCCATCAACTTTCAATTTAGAATGTCTCATCCTTTTCTGTAATATACCTGTGCTGGAAAGTTGAAATGATTGATGATTTCTGTTGGTTTATGAGGCCAACATCATGGCATTTTTTCTTAATATTTCTCTCAAATTACAATATTCAAATTTTTGTTGATATATTCTAGAAATAACAGTTCAATACCACTTCTCTATCTAGTAACTACCAAAAAAAAAAAGACAAGTTGCTTATATATATTGATGTAAATTAGACATGCCAAAGCACATGATACACAAGGTGAAATTTTTAGTAAACAAATTGTAAAAGGTAAAGGTAAAGGTGGTTTTCTAGGTCACTGCCAAATGAAACACCAATTTGGTGTATGCAATCCCCCCTTATGCAGGCATTCCACAAGGGGATTGCTTTTCCATTTACTTTATATATTGTGATTCAAATGAGGTGCACAACCATATCCACCTCCAGATTCAAACCTGCCACCTCCACATTAGAGTATAGAAGCCTTCACCATTAGGCCAACTGAAATTATAATTTGAGTGAAACATTAAGAAAAAACCCCATGATATAAACCTTGTAAGTGCTTGCTGAAAAGATTAAAACTTCCAATGCAATGCATTTTATGTTCTTTCCTTTTTTACTGTTGAAAAAAGAAAATACAAATTGCAATCTATGAGCAGTTTGAAAATAAAAATCACAACAGTATAAAAGGAAGATAAAATATCATGAAGATTGCTTCAGGTTTCTGGAGGATAATGTGAAGAAGAGAAAGTCATTAAACTCCTTTCTTCTTTTGGTCTTACTTTGGGCTGTTAAAAAGGAAGGAAAAATTGGATAATATGGTTTAAGGGCCTTCTCAGTTGAAAGTGAAGGCAAGCCTGTAAAAGGACTATTTTATAGACTGCAATGGCAAGCCATTTTTTTAGCCCATTTAAGGCCTTCTTGGAGATAGACCCAAAACTTTAAGAATATCATAAAAAAAATATATCCTTTTAAGAAAACAATTTGAATTAAAAAATATATAAATTGGAAAAAAACAACTTTGAAACATTTAATTTAGAAGATTACACCATATTTCAGACTCCTAGCTTATGTATGGTAATTTTCTCATTAATTTTGCTTCGTGAAAAATATGTGGTTTTCAGATTAAAAAATTAAATTATTGAAATGAGTAACAAAATGGAAGTAGATGTGGAGGAAAAATTGGATAATATGGTTTAAGGGCCTTCTCAGTTGAAAGTGAAGGCAAGCCTGTAAAAGGACTATTTTATAGACTGCAATGGCAAGCCATTTTTTTAGCCCATTTAAGGCCTTCTTGGAGATAGACCCAAAACTTTAAGAATATCATAAAAAAAATATATCCTTTTAAGAAAACAATTTGAATTAAAAAATATATAAATTGGAAAAAAAAAACTTTGAAACATTTAATTTAGAAGATTACACCATATTTCAGACTCCTAGCTTATGTATGGTAATTTTCTCATTAATTTTGCTTCGTGAAAAATATGTGGTTTTCAGATTAAAAAATTAAATTATTGAAATGAGTAACAAAATGGAAGTAGATGTGGAGGATCAAATGAGGGTGTTAGGGTTGGCAGATTCAGCAAAAAAATCTAAAATAAATTCTAGAGAGTTCAGCAAAGGATCTAATGGCAGCTTCAGCAATCTCTAATATGGAGAAAGACAGGGAAGATGTGGGAAAAAAATTATCAAACCCAGGGAGGTAGATAAAGTAAGAAGTTATAAATAGGAAAGAAGAATTAAAGTTAGGGGTATCTCGATTCAAGTTTTCTTAGGAATTCCCCTCTTCACATATTCTAAGTACTTCTAGTTCCAGATATCAAAAGCCTATTCATGCAAGCCCTTGTATGTATATTTTAAAATTTACACACCTGTGCTTAAGGATTGAGGAGTTCAAGAAACGGATGGGATCAAAATGGAGGAGTTGTGCAATATTGGAAATGAGGCTTTTTATCCGGAGATTTTTCCAAAGTAAGCTTCCGAAACATAGAAGATAGGACAAAAATATTTTGGAAGGCCTTTGGTTTTTCAAAACTGCAGAACTTCTCAAGTCATGGATGTCACTTTTCAATTCTGAGGAAAAGCTCCTCTTTGAAGTCTAGATGGGGTCAATTCTATGAGTTGACACAAAATATAGACATGAAAATGTCTTGGAGGCTTTAGGAAGCCAAGTCCATAAGTAATTAAAATTTCAAAAGTGAATAGGAATACAACACTTTTACCCAAAAGTTTAGTAAAGGTAAGTTTGGCTCAACTAGCTCCTAAAGATATCATAGTTTGCTCTTTTAGTAGAGTGTGGAGCCAAGAAGTAGACAATGAGTGTCCTCCTTTCAAATATACAAATTTTCAAAAATAGGTCATGCATTGAGAGATTTCCCTAAACTGAAAAACACACAGAAAATCCCAACAATTAGAAACTATATTCCACGAGGACATATCCCCTAGGCAAATATTGTCATTCCCATTCCTAGGACATTTCAAGGACATGGGGATAGCAAGGAAACATCCCAAGGCCCCTCACCTGTAGTGAAAAAATTAGAAATATCCCTAGTACCATAGTTGGAAAACTCAAACCCGGCAGCCCAAAATTTTAACTTGGACTTAAGTCTTGGCAAAATTTGGTAAAAAACACATAATTAAAATATTAAAAAAAAAAGTAATACATTCAAAGAGCACATAAGTATATTCTAATCATCAATTTACCATAATTTGAAGATTTGAAGTTTCAAAGTTTCAAAGTCAAATGCTCAAATGCATTACTATCACTATAAATTATAAATTATAAATTATAATTGTATAACACTAAACAGTACTAAATCCTCAACAAATGTAATCTACAAATGCACTAAAAATGATCAATAATTAATTATGTATACTAGTTATAAATAAAACAAATCTACATCCTTTGTAAATGCTCGTATGAATGATACCCACAATTAAGAAAACTCATTCAAACACCCATTCAATATTGTAAATCCCTTTGTTTTGGCATGACAAGTGGTTTGCTCTACAATCAAGATCTTCTAGCATGACACTTGATAATGTGTTGGAATGATGGTAGTAAGTACTAGAGT
Organism: Sequoia sempervirens; assembly: GCA_007258455.2. Taxonomy (NCBI): domain Eukaryota; kingdom Viridiplantae; phylum Streptophyta; class Pinopsida; order Cupressales; family Cupressaceae; genus Sequoia; species Sequoia sempervirens. Next base: position 27,524 of record VDFB02154249.1, on the reverse strand, counting down.
AATAAAGACAGTGTGTGGGAAGTAATTATGAGGAGAGATGGTTGGGTATTTGTTTTCATTGAAGGGGATTACAGGGAGAGTTGACTCATTCATTTTGGGTGTTGAAAGTTGAACTTTTTGCTCTATGCCATGGCGTTCGCAACCGGTGTGCGTCATTTGGGTGGTAGAATGCAAGGTGGTGCCTAAGGGGAGGAGAAAGTAGAGGTTAAGACATTGATACAATGTAAGCACCAGATCTTTGGAGAGGAGGCTATGGTAGACTTTATGGCTTTTGCAAATAAAGAGATCTTGGACCCTACTCTTTGGTTGTCGATGGTTAGGACTTGAGAATTCGAAAAAACTATGGATGTGTATCTTGGTGTTTGCATTTTCTCGACAATGGCTAAGATTTTATTAGACCCTGGATATACGCGAGAATGGTGGAATATCTTTGATGTTGCTCAATCCCTCTCGTGCTTCTATGCTATTGATGACTACTAGTTCTTATTTGTTGCATGATGCATTGGGATGTGATGCATCAAGCAAAGGTCGATTTCAAGTACTTCCTAGAACATCTCCATGGAATTAAATGACACCAAATTTGTCTCCTATAAATTGTGGTGGAGATTGCTCTATAGATGAAGGTGACATTGCAGGAGGGTATGATTCCAATCTTTTCAGACTACTATGATAATGAGGAGGAAATAGAGGAAGGCATGGAGAATAAGGCTTCAATCTTTAACATTCGATGTGTTAATTGTGAGTTAATAAATAAGGGTTTTGTGTGGTTGTGTAATTTTCCTTGGCCCTTCCTTTGATACTAAAACTTTTATATGTTAGTTTTATAGTCTACTGGTAGCGAAGTGGTAGTATTATGTGGCTTCGGCCATTTTTGTGGGGTTTCAGTATGGATTAGTATCTTACATAGATAGTTTTGTTGATGTGTTTTTCGTGACCGCACCAACACAGAATAAAGTTACCAACGGCAACTCTATCCTCTCTTGAACAAAATCTCCTGCATGCTAACATTGCTAGAAAGATCATGCATTCAACTCCAAGGTTCCTTCATGCAGTGGATAGTCTCAGTTGGCTCGATGTGATTTTGCTGGTATTTCAAGGGGACTTACAAAATTGTTTAACAGTGGAGAAAGGAATTTGAATGCTCGAAAGGTTTGTCTATAAAGCTCTTGTTTCCTAAACTAACCAGAAAGTACTGAATTTAAATGAGTGCAAGGTTCAGAAAGTCTAAACTCTATCCTGAATGCGTGTTATGGAGCTCAACTTCAGCAAACTTCAACTAGACTTCGCTTTGCCTCGCATCGGACAGCTTCCACGGAGTCGGTGCAATCTTCAAGGGAGGTGACTAAAGATATTCAAACCACCACTTGACATGAAGATACCATCACAACGACGCATACCATCATTCAAACTGTGATTGAAGTTATGTCCACAACGTTTCCAGTTGACCACACAAGGCGAACATACCGTTAGTGATCCTGCTAGTGGTATGGATAAGCGAAGCTTGCTTAGATCAAACACCACATTCCATTACTACTGTCTATTTGCATGAAATGAAATTTATTCTACTTTAAGATTCTACTTGAATCGGAAGGACGAAGAAATCTTGCTAGCTGCTCACAACAAAAGATGAAATCATCGTCAATGAAAACTCTTTTTATTCTGAGAGTATTCACAACAACTTCTTACAAAACATTCAATGAGAAAGTTTTCCTTCCTCTTCAATCTATGCTATACTATCAAACTATGCTCTATGCTATGCTATCACCTAGCTGTCTCTCTATTCTAGTCTCTACTCTAATCTTTACTGTCTAATGAAAATACAAATGAGGGGGGATGCCCCTTTTATAGTTGGCCAAGTCCAATAGACGGCTCAAATTCAATTACAATGCAGGGTTCAGCTTGAGCCACTTAAGCCCTAAACAAGGTTCACCCTAAAAACCGCCACCAAGAAGAGTGAAGTAATAAATGAGCAATTAATGTTCATCTTCTAGAAGATTCCTATCTGGAAACGCGTTCGCATTGTTCTTGTTCTTCTTCTTGACTGCAAACTGGATGAGTCTGATCATCGTGGCCTCAACTTCTTGAAAGGGTATTGTTGATGTGTTTTTCATGACCGCACCAACACAGAATAAAGTCGCCAACGGCTACCCTATTCTCTCTTGATCAAAGTATCCAGCACGCTAAGATTGCGAGAGAGTTCGTGCGTTCAACTCCAAGGTTCTTTTAATGCGAATAGGCTCAGTTGGCTCAATATGATTTGCTGGTATTTCAAGGGGACTTACGGAATTGTTCAGCAGCAGAGGAAGGGGTTTTCATAATTCGACAGATTCATCAATGAAACACGGATTTCCTATTCTAACCAGAAAGTACTAAATTTAAAGTGGTTGCAGGATTTAGAGAGTCTAAATCTATTCTAAGTATGGGATATGGAGCTCAACTTCAGCAAACTTCAACCAAACTTCGCTTTGCCTCGCCTCGGACAGCTTCCACGGAGTCAGTGCAATCTTCAGAGGAGTAGTTCAAGGTGTTTAGATCACAACTTAGCATGAAAATACCATCACAACGACGCATATAGACATACAAGTCATGATCGAAGTTAAGTACGCGATATTCCAATTGACCACACAAGGCGCATTCACCATCAGCAAATACACTAGTGGTATGGATAGACGAAGTTGCTTAGATCAAACACCACATTCCACAGCTAACATCTACTTGCATAAAAATGAAATTACGCTACTCTACGCTACTTGAAGTAGAAGGGATGAAGAAACCTCACTAGCTATCCATAACAAAGACGAATTTTACCATCAATGAAAAGATCTTTTATTATGAAAGTTTTACACAACAATCTCTTGCAAAAATTTTCAAAGGAAAACTTTCCTTCTTCTTCAACTACACTATCAATCTATACTAAGCTATTTCTAAGTTGTCCCTCTACTCTATGTCTACTATCTAATTCTAAGCTAATTTCTAATGAGATACAAATGAGGGGGACTCCCCCTTTTATAGATGGCTTAGTCCAAAGGACGGCTCAGATTACAATCGGCTGGATGGCCCAGATTGTGCCACCTCAGCCCTAAACAAGATTCGCCCTAAAAACCACCACCAAGAGAAGTGGGGTAATAAATGAGCCATTAATGTCCATCACCCTTCTAGAAGATTCCAGCTTTGAAACGCGTTCACACTGCTCTTCATCTTCTTCTTGACGTTGTTCTTCAACTTTGCTCAAACTTCCATTCTTTTCTCCATCTTGAGTTTTGAAAACATTTCTTCTCTGTCACTAAGTCTCAACACTTAGCCATTTTCTTGCAACTTTTCTTCCTTCGAGGTTGAAATGTCATCTTGGATTATTTTCCTCATCACTTAAGTCATCACCGCTTGGTCTCGACGTTCCACCTGCAAAACAAGCAAGGAGAAGAGTATTAGAACATTTCATAAACTCAACTTACTTACCAAGATTTTCATGTTTTGACTTCCAAGGTCTGAGTGATCTCCGGAACATTTTTTTTATTTAGCAAACCCTGCTTTCTTCATAGCTTTTCAACATCTGCATGCCTTAGACAAATTTCATCCTGATATTTGAGTTTCACTTTAGCTTCACATTCTTCGTGCCTTAGACAAACTTCATCTTCCTCAAGGGCGTATCATCTTTTGACAATATTAACTTCAACTGCATCTTCAAGAAATTCATTTCATCAACTGGGTCGCTCACTCTGACATTTCATCCAACTCTGGCTCGAGAAAATTGTTTTCACAAAGAATTCGAGCACATTCGCCAGCCAACACACTTATTCCTTGCCTTAGGAAATTTCTCTTATTTTCCTTAGGAAATTCATCAACCTGGTGCCCTTCAAAAATATTCACCTCGGAAGGCTTGGCGAAGCGTGGAAGACTTTGAAATTCATTCTTTGTCGGAAATCTTCAATACCCAAAAGAAAATTTCCTTCAGAACGCGTCAAACTCATGGGTGTACAACGAACGGGTTCATTTAATTTACTTGAATTTCGAACCTTAGAAAAATAATTTTCACCAAATTTATTTCCATTTTCAGCCCTGAGCGTATTCCTGCTCTGACTTGAAAATTTTAATTCATCCTGCAATGTTGGCACTTTCTGACTTCGTCTCCGGCAAATTCATTCGTGTCCAGGAAATTTCATGACTTCACCAGACTTGGGCGTTTTTCCTCTAGAGAGGTGGAATTTTGATAACACTTAGAAAAATATTTAAAATCACTTAGCACTTCGAATTTTCCTTAGAAATTTTTTTATTCACCTTCAATCACTCTGCCTGTGGTGAGGAAAATTTTATCAACTCATTTATCACAATTTTTCTTGAAAGCACATATCATGGAGGATTTTAAATTCCAACGCCCTCTATATTTTATTCATCACTTGGCAATATTCTCCATTTAAATCTTAGGCGCACTTCATATATCATGAGGAACATTTTCAACGCCTAAGAAATATTCACTCACCACCTTGCATTTTCAACGCCTTTGACTCCCTTTTGAACTTGGGCGCATATCACAAGAGGAGAAGAATAAAGCCTTTCAACGTGACTCTTGAGCTTCTTTGTTTTGTCCTTACTTGCCTTTGCTTGGGCGCATATAGCATGTAGAGGAGAATAACATTTCTAACGCCCCCCCTCCTTTGACTTGTTGACCTCCTTTTAAGATGGGCGCATATTGCCATGTGAGGTGGATGAAAGTCCTTTTCCAACGCCCCTTTGACCATCTTGACCTCTTGTGAACTTGGGCGCATTTTGGCATGAGAGGAGGACGAGTTTTATACTTAGAAAATTTCTTGATACCTCTTGTAGCTGGGCACATTTTGATGGGTGAGGAGGATAAAATCTGAACACTTAAACATTTCTCTTGACTTCCAGCCAGCTGAGGATGAGGGCGCATCTGAGGGTAGGAGGTGGATTTATCTTCAGACTTAGAATTTTCTCCACACCTGCTTTTGCCTGCTTATCCATGCCCTGCTATATATAGTAAGTCCTCTGATTCTCGCATCTCTGAAGCTCAGATCAATTTGAAATTTTAATCACAGGATCTTCATAACCTAGTTAGCCTGTTTATACTGCCATCTCGAGCTGACTTGCTAAAAATAGCACATTTCTGAAGATGATTTACTATTTATAGTAACTGCTTGTTTCTGATACCTCCACAACTCCATTTGATTTGAAATTCGAATGACGTGCTCCTCACCACGTGACCTACCTGTTCACACTGGCACATGATGCTGACTTGCTATTTTTAGCCAGTTTCTGAAATGACTTACTATAAATAGTAAGTGCTCCATTTGTCTTCAAATTTTATCAGCAGATAGCTTGGAAGACGCTGATCGCGGTGGTTTACACCAGTTTTCAAAAATTCTGACTTTTTACCCCTCCTTTTGGGTCCCGAAGCTGGAAACTAATTTGTCCTGCATGCGTATCAAATGGTCTTCGTTTGTTCTCGTTTCTGTTGCATTGCGATCAGTTCGTGATTCTGAAATGCTGAGAAGCGACTGCCGAGATGCATCTGCTAAAAATAGTAAGTTCCTGAATAAGTGATTATCCTGCTTTGCATGTCACACCACTGCATAGGTCTCAAAAAACCCACAAGGAATATGCAGACATGCAAAGAAAACCCTGACATGCAAACCCTAAAAATAGCCTCTGAAGGCTGAACTCTGAAAGTCATTATCTCACTTTGCATGTTACACCATCGCGAAGGTCTCTGAAAACCCAGAAGGAATATGCAGACATGCACTGAAAAACTTCGCGTATAGACCCTGAAATTTGCTCTGGAAGCTAAACTGCTAAAAATAGTAAGTTGTCTGTTTCAGCGCAAATTTTGCCGGTGAGCAGCTTGATGTGTTCTGGATGTAGTGTGACTGTTAAAACTTCAAGAATGGTGAAGGAACGCCTGGAATTACACACTAAAAATAGTAAGTTGCCATAATCTGATGAAATTTAGCTGAGAGTCTGCAGGAAGCACACTGACAACAATGTTAAGCTATGTTTTCAATTTATTCACTTTGTTGGATCCCAAATTGACCAGGAGAGATAGAAACCCTAATTTTACCGACCTGGCCAAAATCCCACATCAGACGGGCACACCCCGAAAGGACAGACAGAACGAGAGAGAGACAACAGGAAAACAAACTAAAATCAAGCCAAAAGTTCGAGACGAAGCAAAAATTAGGGGGTCCCCATTTGCAATGGGGCGATGTGTGAAAAAGGTCACAACAGGTATGGCATGCGCGTTCTCGATCTGACTCCAAGGCAGCAACTTCTTTCTCGTGCTCGATGATGATTTTCTTCTCAATTGACATTCTCTAACTCTGAACTGCATGAGGATGATTATTTCTCCACCCCTGATCCTAAAGGATTTTCTTATCTTGGACTCGAGCATTTCTTCCTCACCATCTACCTCTCTGAATTGAGTGCATATTAGATTATTCCAACACTTAGCCATTTCTTGCAACTTTTCTTCTTTCGAGGTTGAAATGTAGTCTTGGAGTATTTTCTCCATCACTTCAAGTCATCATGTTTTGGTTCGGCGTTCAGCCTACAAAACAAACAAAGATAAGGACATCAGAACACTTTACAATATAAATCCACTTTACTTACCTAATATCCATGTTTTGATCTCCATACTGAGAGTGATCTCCAAATATGAGCTTGAGGGATCTTGACCTTGTGGAGTGCAATTCCAGTGATGAGGAGTTTGTAGATGATTAGAGGCCTCCATTCACTACATTTTGAGTTTTGACATTTTGGCATTTTGTCTTTTCATTTTGTAATGCTACTCATTGCAATGATGAATCATGTAATCAATTAATCATCTTTACAGACTTTGTGATATCTCATATGACATCAGATATTCATATTTGGCGATATAATAGAAATCTCCAATTTGACAATTTCATTTGTCAAATTTTATTTAGCAATTAGCATTCAAATATCTTCGTATTTAGATTTAGTATTTCAAATTTTTCCATGTTATAATTTTACTAATTTTCTATAGTTTCATTTGAAATGTAATTCTTATATTGTTATACTGTTATACATCTTTTCAAAACTAGTTTTTCAAGTACTATAAGTATATGTATAACTATATTAGCACCACCACCCCGCCACCCCCCCGTCGCCGTCCCCCCGCTGTCCCCAAACTTAGGCCCTTTGTCCCCCCTTCTCCAAAACGTGTTTCCCCATCCCCCAAGGCCGTGGAACACTGAATTTTACTAAGTATCAACAGTGAGAGCTCGCGAAGGTACTCGTTTCGAAAGTCTTTGCGAGGCAAACGTAGGGGGATGCTCAAACTGACTGTTTGAAGCTTTGGAACGCACTTTGAGGTGGATTGAAAATCACCTAGTTTTGCGTGCTTGAACTTCACGAACCTAGGAAATGGACAAGTTTCGTAGGGGGGTTATCCGTGGAACGAGCGCTGCTAGATTTCGTGATAACAGTTTTGAGTCCTCTTTTGGCCACAATTCCCTCATCAATGAAACTATGCGTTGCTCCAGTGTCAATGAGAGCAACAATTCACTCCCCACATATGACTTCTCAAACCTTGAAAGATTCATTTTTTCTGAAAGTTGGAAAGTTGGGCAAGAGTACCCTCACTCTCCTCTTCTTCTGACTCTTCTTCTTCCTTATGCTCCAAATCAGATTGCTGTTCTAATTTTTCTGATGTTGATTCATCAGCTAAATAGACCTCCAAGTGATGTACTTTGCCTCTTTTGAAGCATTTATGGCCTGGGGCCCATGGCTCCTTGCAAGTGAAGCACAATTTTTTTCTTCTAAGCTCGTTACGGAGGTCATCATCCATTCTTGATAGGAATTTCTTTGGCCGATTGGCATCTTTGCGAAAATGCTTCTTGTCCTTGTTTTGAAAGGTCTTGGATTGATATTTGTGTCTTGGAGCTGCAAGTTCCATGCTTCTTGCTTTCCTAATTGCCTCTTGGAGAGTTGGTGGGTCAAAGACCTTAACCCATCCCCTCAATAGCTCCATTAGCCCTTCACTAAAAAGGGCCACTAACCTTCTTTTTGAAATGTTGGGAACCATGACAGAAAGTCTTTGAAAATCGGGGATGAAGGTATCAAGAGAGCTATGTTGTCTCAATTGTGCAAGCTCTCTAAATTGCACCTCAAGATCCTTCTAATCAAACCTCTCAATGAGCTTGTTTGTAAACTCATCATATGTATCAATCAAATTGTGGCCAAGTGTGACCAAGCCATGGTACTGCCATTCATGGGCAGCTCCATCCAGGTGTAAGGTAGCAAACTTGATGGTGTCCACTTCTGACATTGGTCTCAAGGACAAATAATTGTCCAATTTTTGGACCCAAGCTCTAGCAATGCACTTGTCACTCCCATCAAAGTGAGCTAGAGTCACTTTCCCAAGGCTTGTTGTGAATCCCTTTGCATCATAAGGCCTCTGTTATCAAACCTTCCACCTCCTCTCTTCTTTTGGTTCATGAACTATTCTAGGGACAAAATGTCACGAATCTCAGCTGGTAGAGTTACATACTCTACATAATTGGTTCTCATTTCTTCTGCCACAAGAATTTGGGCTTTTGATTCAGGTGGAGGCTCCTCCCTACAAGTGAAGGTAGGTTGGAGGGGTCTAGTGACAAACCCAACAGGTACACCAATAGTGTGTCCATTTTTCCCTCTGGGATTGTTGGCATTTGAAGCACTAGTTTCTCCATTCAGATACTGGGGTATTTAAGGCACATTTTGATTCATTTTGGCCAACAATTGAGACATCATGTCTAGCATGATATCAAATTTTCTCTATGTTTTGGAATTTGGGCTATCTAGCGGGGTTGTTCTCTTATCCATCTCTACCATGACCTCTGTTGAACTGACACTGTCACATTTTGGAATCTGACGGGCTCTAAGGACTTCTGAAAAGGTGTCCTCAACTGGGGATTGAGGTATCTAAAATAACTATCTTCTCTGTTATTTGTTGTAGTAACGGATTTCTCTATCACTCATAGAGAATTTGCAATTGCATACAAGTATTAAGGGCACAGGTTGTCAAGATGACCAGCTCTGATACCACTGTAATAAGCACCCTTAATTATTTTTGAAATTTAAACTCATTAGCTCGAAACATAAAGTAAAGCTAAACAACTTCTTTCCACTGTTTGATCACCAAGTTCTCAGTGTGGGCGAGGTGAAAGCATACAATGTAAGGATTACAATAGAAACTAAGCTATTGAAAATGATAACCACTTGTTCAATGGAGTAAGTTTAGCACATCCACTTTGTTTGTAAATCTTAATTCTGCGTAAATTAAAAACTTTCTAATTCTCACTTAAAACATGTAAAAGTAACATATAACAAAGATATTACAATAAATTTCTTCCTTTCTTTATTGATAAACATGTACAAGTTACAATATGTTTCCTCATGAATTTCATTTTCATTGCAAATATAAATCAGAGTTAAAAGTAATACAGTTACATACATAGCTCGTAAGCTTTTGCACAAATAGAAGTAAGAAGGTCCGGAGTCCGTCCTTTCAAATCTTGGTACATCGGCCGCTTTGTGGAGGAGCATCACTCGGGCCTAACCACGGACTTATATGCGGTCCCCGCATCTATCATTTTGCAATGAACGGCCCTCCTTCGAAGAAGAGATTGGTAGGGTATCCTTTAACGATTACCAACTGAGCATAGTGCTGTGTCCTACTCAACTAGAACCTTGCTATTTCACAATCTCGATCTAGTACTCAGATCACAATGAACTGACAGGTAGTCTCAACTATCTCACATCTAAATGGATGTTGTACCTTTCACTACTTTGGCCAAAGTATTCTCATTCAGTACTTCGAATGAAGGTCATCTATCATAAACACTACTCAGGGCCGATTTGACTTAAGGCTTCCTTACTCTACGCATAGGTTTGTCCTTCAATGGGTGAATCCGTCATCCCAGACATCCTACAATCATATGAACCTACTAGAAATGAAAACAGTATTCAAGTGTCTTGTATCAATCCTCCTAACTAGGAATTCTTTATCCTAGGAGTACTTAACTTGTCTCAGTTATCCTAATAACTTAAGCTAAAAGACTTCACTTGATTCTGCCATCATTTCGATCCTAGTAGATAATAAGTACGTCTACGTACTCTCCATATACGGAGATCATACAAGTTTGATACTCCAAACAATTGCATAACTGTTTAATACTACCAATCAATCATCACACACAAGAGACAGTCTTGTAGTACAATGCATATAATTTCCTACTAATGCATATAATCAAATTGAATCTTTTCTTTTCAAAACCCCAATTTCCTACTAAAACCTTCTTAAACAAATTAAATCCCTTCTATTCAATACCCCAATTCCTATTTAAACTTCTTTAACCAAATTGAATATAATGAAATGCATCAAGCTATCTCCTTAAGCTACATTGTCATTCCCTAACCTTTACCCTTGCATAAAATGAAGTCCCTTAAATCATTATGCAATAATAGATTACCAACCAACAGATATATGCTAGGAATAATTCATTTATTTCACCTCAATACAATCAGCAAATCTAAAGACAGTAAAAGAAGACAGTTTTAAGCTAAATTCTTTAATCAAGAAAACATGCCTGTATAGACTCCTTTCCAATGTTCCTCTTATCAGCAGTCTTCTATTGTTGATCACAGCAAACAGTTTCCTCACTCAGAAATTCTCCACAGAAAGAATGCTATTGTTTTCTCACAGTATTCTATGAAATACAGCTGAGAACACTCAACTCTCCTCTCACTGAAACACTTTGAAACAGAATAATAACACAAACTCACAGCACTAGCTCTCAAATTGCAGTGTATAAAATCTCTAAAAACGTCAAAGAAGAGAAAACCAGAAGTGAATTCGAATGAAGAGTTGTGAAGTATTTATAGGCCGCAATAAGAACAATTTCCCCATTTCTGGGCATGCAACTTGACAGATTACCATGTTTACTAAGTCAAAATGTCACTTGTCATTCTTTCAAACCCTCAGTCATGTTTTTCCAAGATGATTCGACTTCTTTGGAGCCAGAAATCGAAGAATATTTCAACTCTGCAATAAAAACGCCACCTACAGCCACGTTTTGCTGCCAGGCGTGTAAACTCAACATGATATTATTGCTGCGTTCTAGGTCAAGCTTCAAATCGATACAACACAGAGGTTTATTGCTATTTTCCTGGTTTTGAGCTTTGAAAACGTCTTCCTTCATTCCCAGCTGCGCAGGAACTTCCGCCATTTCACGGGAACATCCATTTTCATTTTCTATTTGTTTTTCTAAAGTTCGACTTTTCAAATATTTCCTTAAATGAAGTTCGCTACTTTTTCAAATGTATTTTGAAATGTTAAATATTTCATACGGCTACCTTTTAACATTTAAGTTCCCTCAATATATACATTGCGAATTTCATCCTTCAAATAATAATACTTATTCTTTAAAACATTAGAAAATATTTTCCTTTATTTTAAATTTTAATTATATATATTGTATATTTTATAAACATATGTATTTTATTAAATATTAATATATATTTATATATAAACGTATTTATATATAAGAATATATTAATTTTATTATTATCACATATAATTTATAAAATATATAAATATATAATTATTTACACATTCTTTATATATTGATGTATATATTAATAATCATTTAATTAATATATATATATTTTCATATAAAGATATACGTAAATCTCCTAGGCAATATTAAATAATATAATTAATATCACTATTCACAGGCAATAGATAACATGGGTATGTATATATACGTATATCACAATACGTAGTGTACACGTAAATGTATGTATACCATGTTGACACGTACGTATGGGCATATCCGTCTGCCGAACATACATATGTGTTGACATGTATATACATATGGATATGTGTACATTATATACATGTATTTACATACTCACTTGACCTATTAACATATATCCATTTACGTTTTCCATAGTAAGTCAGACAAATGAGTAATCATCACTTTCAAAGCATAAAGAAGTAAACATAACTCCTAAAGCCTAAGGATGACTTATCTAGATCATTCATAACTGACATGGTTTCTCAGAGCCTATACTGACGTGTGTGTATGCTCAATTTGGTAATCGTTACTGTTTACCCGACCAAGTTCCTCCCCGAATGATGTCTCTCCTCTGTCCGGAGGAACAGTCTTCATACCTGCACATCATGACATGACATCGGCAGTCATATGCTCATAACAAGGTAAAAACATCTCACAAGTTAGAATAACTTTATTCCATAATTGTTTGCAATATTTAATCAAGACTATATCATTAGAAGTAACAATCAAATCAAACCATCATTCAAATAGGACACATTCATTTAATAACGAGATCAACCATGTTTTATTCATCATCAAGATTCAAACATTACAATCAATTGCCCTATACAATAGTAGCTATAAAATCGGGATGTAACATTGTTGTGAGAAAACTATTTTAATACTGAAATGTAAACAAGCTCTTCCACTTTTCAGTGGTGAGCAAGTGCCAGAAAACCACTTGTTCAGTGGGGTGAGTACAATAACCACTTATGCAGTGGGGTAAGCAAAAGAAACCACTTATGCATTGGGGTAAGTAGCAACAAATCATCAAGAGCAACTCACGGGTGGTACTATCACACAGTGTTACAATATTAACTCATTTACAATTCAATCCAGATCAATATATAACTACTGCTACAACTGTAAAAGTGATAAGAAACTGATTAAGCACCCCCAAAATGAACCCCAACTCTGGAAACAAGATGCCCAAGCATATAATAGCAATTATACATCAATAATGTGACCAAATGAAGTTTGAAACAAGTGTGAAACACAACTGCAGCAAGTCTGAAACACGCAGTAGGTATACAACTGACACACCTCCCTAGAAACTCTTCCAAACAGCAAAGCATAGTTGGAAAACTCGGACTCGCCGGACTCAAGAGCTCCAAAAAATATGACACTCGGACTCGCACGGACTGAAAGACTGCCAGACTCTGAAAACCGTAGTTTTACAAAAAAAAGAACAAATTAATGCATTTAGAGAACATAAGAGCCTAATTTGATTATCAAACACTCATAATTCAAATATTACATGTCATATGATCATCAAACACTCAATAATTGAAATTTAATCATTCATAGTCATCAAATACTCATAGTTTCAATGTATAACATCATAAGATTATAAATGTTTACATATAATCTTGGCTTCTTTCAACCCCAATTCAATTTGCAGACCTCTATTTCACAAACTTGAGTGTTAAAATGAAAGAAAAAGTTAAAAAAAACATGGGTTTTTAACCCCTTTTGACTCCCAGCTACACAGGAGAGTTCTGGGTTGGGACTCCCGAGTCCAACCTCGTGACTCTTTTCAACCCTTTGACTCCCAGCCACACAGAGAGTCCTGTTGGGACTCCCGAGTCTGACCTCAGACTCTCCGAGTCCCGGGAGGTTGACTCCCGAGTCCCACCCAGACTCTCCGGACTCGACTCCCGAGTCCGCATGGACTGGCCGTAGGACTGAGTCCAAAGTCCGCCCGAGTGCCCCAAACTATGCAGCAAAGTGCACCCCAAAACTGATAGCAAAGGGTCTGGTGAGTCTAAGCGCCCCCAAAGGAGCAAAAAAAGCCTAGAAAGGAGGGGCAATTCCCCTTAAGAATCAACACGCCTCTCCCTAAAGGTAGTACGGCTTGCAATAAGGGCAATTTGCTCTAAAAGATCAGTAGCTCCACATATCCTCTTGCAAACTCCCTCTTCCTAGTCACCCAACACTAGAAGACCTTCAGTAAAATACCCAGAAGCAAATATCCATCACATCAAACTGCACAAGCAAATGAAGGGGTACGGCCTGTACTTGCACAGGTACGGCCAGCAAGCGTCAACTCCAAGAAAATCACCATTAGATCACTTTGCAACTAGAAGGAAGATTCATCAAACATTCTCAAACTAGAACACATCAAAATGCTTCATATTAGAAATCCAAAATAGGAAACACTCCACAATCAGCACCAATGGTAATCCCAGAATGGAACCACACCAGTCCAGCTAGGGAATATATCTCAATTCCGAAACTAGAACAATCCTTGAGGGTTACCATCCTCAAAGACTTGGAGAATCTAGATACAATCCAGCAGCACTTCGTTATCAATCTTAAACCTCTCTCAAATGAGCTCTCAACACCTCCTTATATAGCTTTTGGAGGGAAATTCTTCAATTTGAAATAATAGAATAATTCACTTTTTCCCTCAAATGCCTTTTTTAAAATAATAATAATCATTTTCAAAAGCAAAGGCTCCTTATTTCTCCTAGGCGTCCAACTTGGACATCATTTTCCCTTGTTGAAAAGTCATTACACTTAAGTCATGAAAATAATAATCAAACATTATAAATTTAAGTGAAATATTAAAATATTTTGCCCCAAGTTACAAAAAATCCTGAAACACATCCGAATCCAATTCTAACTCCGCCAATATGATACTGAGGCATTGGATGAATGATTGAAGCCATTTTGACGAATTACTAAAAAATAGACGTGTTCTCTAAGAAGTTTGGAGAACACCCCAAAAGTCCGAAAACACTACAAAGAGTGTCATTTAGACCATTATTGCCCACTAAGCCCACTACCATCAATAGAAACCTTGTACCACCACCACTGTGTCCTCCAAGAACTTTGGAGTCCCCTTGCCTTACCACTTAGCCTACGGGAACTCAAAAAAATAGGCTAATGGTCACTGAACTGACTAGGCCTAAGAAGGGGACATTACACGTACCTTTTGAAAAGCTTGTTTAATTAATAGGTGGTCGTACTAGTTTGAAGAGAATGAATTTGTTAATGAAAAGGTGGAGCAGTTGATATTTTAAAAGGGCTGCTTATGTTTTTGGAGGAGACAAACAAATATTTTGTGCTGTCGTACAGCTTGGGAACAAATTCTGAAACATTTTACTTTGGTCTGTTGCTCCTTACAAAAATCTATCGCTTCATACTGAATGCTGACCTTTGTCTTTTTGCTGTTCATTGTTATGAAAGTTGATTCTACACCTGCTGTACTTTATTGCATATTGAACACTTTGTTGGAAAAGTAATTTAAAAGGGTGTCCTGTCATTCAAAGGCAAGTTTGACATATGTTTTGCCCTCTCAGCCCTTCATTTGGAGCTATTGAAATCACAGGGAAAACTATAGAAGGTTGTGAAATATTAATATCCTTTGGTTGCAGCTGCCTCTCACTTTCTTTAAAAGTGATTGTCATTTGGAGTGTGATGGGGTCAATGCTTTGAAAGCAATATAATAATATTTGTTGTTGCCATACCATTAGCTAGACAACCTCATATATTTATTAAGCTGCCGTACCATTTCTGCTCTGCTAAACATTGGTAAATATTGTTGTTTGACAGTTCATTCCAGCATTAGTATTATTAATATTCGGGTTTTGGTTTGAATGATAATAGTGAAGGGATTCAAATTTATTCATATTGATATTGGTACTTGGATAATCCAGTGTTTTGTTCACAACAGTAGTTGGTATTAATTTTTTGTTGCCAGTTTGCATTGGTGGGAGTTTGTTCTAACATTTATATCAGCTTTTGGTATTATATCTTGACAGTTTGGTGATTGATTCTAAAGTTGTCTGCAATAGATATACAAAGGTTTTGGTACAGATTGCAGCATTGTTTCCTCCTCCATCAAACATATCAGCTTCTATTCCAGGTATTTCTATTTTCATGCATTGTTCAGTTTGCTTCCCAACCGTTTCACAAAATGTCTACTTTCAAATTGTGAAACAACTATTTGTCACAATACTTGGAATTGAAAATAGAAAAGTATTAATTGCTTATCATTGTAATCATCTGTGTGGTTCACCTCTAGATTAACCTGAATATGTAAATTTGGATGGCTATGGCACCAAGACATAGTTAATTATTTAAATTTTCCGCATTGCATATATTTTAGAACTATGTGGTTTTCTACCAATAAGTTAGTGTCCCAATCAACATATGCTCTCACATTGCCTACATTGGGACCTTTGCGATCGGTTTATGCATTTCATTTTAACATTTGAAAAAATTTCAAACAATATCAATTTCGAGACATTACATGCATTGATAATCTTTTGCTGCAACTCAACAAATGCATTTTCTTGATTTTCACCTGCAAGTAACAAACTTACCACTTGTTATTATGGAATGCAAAGATGATGTTGTTGTGGCAAAGAACTTGATAAGCCTTCTCGAGTGTTGGACTCCCCCTAGAAAAATCCTTGTCTCGGTTACATTGGAAGGTTGGTGCCACTTCAAAATGATTTCCACTTTTTTGGAATCAATCTCAACTCTTCATCTCCAAACACATGCCCCATATAGACAACTGATTGTTGTGCAAACTCACAGTTCTTTTCATTGATCAGCAGACTATTCTCTTTCAAAACTTACAAAAAATTGTTTTAAATGATTCGTATTCCCATCATAAGTGTTTCTAAAAAAGCATTTAAAAATGACAAAATAATCCAAAAATTATTTTAATATCTCATCCATCAACCTGATGAAAGCTGTTGAAGCATTACACAACCCAAAAGGTAGTACAGGTCACTCATGCAAACCTTTCATTATTTTGAACATCGTTTATCACACGCCCCCCCTCCATGATTCTTACTTGATGATACCTGAATTTCAAATAAAAGTCTTTGCAAAGTACGTAGTATGTTGAAGTTGATCTGATAAATCGTCGATCCATAAAAGAGTAACTATTCTTGATAGATATCTTATTCAAGGTTCTCTAGTCAATACACATCCACATGCCATCTTTCTTAGGCACAATAACAATAAGCAAACCACATGGATAAGTGTCAAGATGAACTAGCCCTTGATTTAACTAAGCCTAGAGGTGATCCTACCTCATTTTCCTCCATTAATGATTGTCTAAAAAGACCAATATTGGAAGAGGACAATCTTGTAACAACTAGATCTCATGCTCAATTGCTTTCTTTGGTAATATACCCTTGGGATCTTGAAAAACTTCCTCAATTTAATGCAATAATTCTTGTATTTATCTCTGTTTTTTATTAGTAGACATGTCAGAAGAAGCCTTGTATTCAAACACCTCATTATTTGGCTTTTGTCTCGAAAGAAGAAAATCAAACTTCCCACTAGTATTAATCAATTTTTTGGCTTGTCTAACACTTACCAAGAAGATCTTTGATGTACCTTTGTCCTTCTTTTACTAAAGAATACTTGTTAGCTTTTCTCATCAATATAGTATTTGTAACATACATGTACATCATACACCATCATGCTCATCAAGAATAATAACATCTACAACAACCTTATTGATTTATCTCAAACTTAATGTTGTTTGGTAACCTATGTCTCTCCTCTCTATGTCACCCAACCCAAAGAATAAGAGTTAAGATGATCATACATAACCGACTCAATATTGTGTACCAATTCTTTTGAAATCAAGTTTGCTTGCGAACAAGAATAAAAAAGAGCATCAACCTTTGTCTTTTTTATTTGAGTCCTAATATGGAAAAGTTCAGTAAGTTTTTCTTTGTCATGATCTTTGCTGCTACTCAAGCATATCTCTCTATGGATAGAAGTACAATCAATCCTTTCACCCATGTGTTGCATCCTGCCTCCTTCCCTTCAAAGCAAGTCATAGCTTTCTTTCTCTTCTTTTACTTGTATAAATATAATTTTAGATGTAACATCTAACAAGTCTCATTTGTATGACCATCAACATCACATTGCCCACAATGTTTCTTCGAATCCTTCTTGGAAATAGTAGTGGCAGCAGTACACTTACTTTTCAACTTTCTCTTTTGGCTTAGAATCATCTTGTCATTTTTGAGCATTCCCATGCCTGATCTATGTATTTGAGCTTGACCAACAACACTAATCTCCTAACATGACTATGAATTCCTTCAATATACATCACCAAAGTGTCATGATCTTTGAACACCTTTGTTCATTTGGGTAGCCTTCTTGTGAAAATTGCTTGTATATTCTTTAACACTTTGATATTGTCTTTGCATAAAATATTGTCAATTAGACCTTTCCTCTTCATAAAAAATAGGATAAAATTGCTTCTTAATCGACCTCTTAGATTCATCTAATTTACAAATTGGTGGTAATTTGAAATTTTCCTCAAATCAAGTGAGAGCATCCCTAGCCATTTTCAATTATGCAAAGGAAATTAGTTCTTTTAACAAATATCATGTAAATTGAAATATACATAGAAAGAAAGAAATTATGTGTGTCCACAAATGGACATTAACTTGGCCCAATTGATAGAAGCCTTATTAAATATATGTAAGTTAAAAAGAATGATGTGTCCATGCACGTGTACAGTTCACCAACTGCATTCTCAGTTAGATTGAATGGACATGTACAATTCACTAACTGCATTTCAGTCAGATTGAATCAGATGCCCTTGCCCATGTACAGTTCAAACCCGCACATAAATTAAACTAATTCAAGTGTTTGTGCATGCTTAATTCATTAGACATTTTGCATCCACTTAACTTCATTGTCATAAAGTTATTGATTCCACATTAATGGATAGTGTACATGAACAATATTGGCAGCTATTGCTTGTATTTTGAGTTGTCCATTTTAGTTTTTGTCATTCGTTTTCTGCAAAAGCAAAGTATAATAGGGGAGATGTGCATATGCCAGTGCCAACCCAAAGTGGAAAAAAGCAGGCTTAATTTGCTCTATTGACTACAATGCTAGAAGCAAAAGGCAAAAAGTCTAAGAAGATGCAAAAGATGCTCAACTTCTTATTTGTGTGCCCAAATGATCTTTTTTCCAGATTGTGGGAACTGCTAAGGCTGTCAAAAGCTGTCGTTAGGGGAAATGTTAAGACCTTTCTTCTTTTGGGAGGTTTGACTTGTTAATGCCATCTTCTTTTCACCCTCCAAATTGTGTTTTACAGAGTATTTTAAGGTACAGAAAACCCATCTTGTCGGTTACCTTTGAGTTTCTGATATTTGTGTTATACTATGGGTTGCGTATCTTATGGCTGTAACTTGCATATGTTATTGTACCTACATGTGTAAGTTGCACTTATGATTATATTGGGGTTAGCATTACGAAAAATATAACACAAAATGATTACCAAGATATA
Source organism: Sequoia sempervirens (assembly GCA_007258455.2). Lineage (NCBI taxonomy): Eukaryota > Viridiplantae > Streptophyta > Pinopsida > Cupressales > Cupressaceae > Sequoia > Sequoia sempervirens. Next base: position 8,390 of record VDFB02154249.1, on the reverse strand, counting down.
TGATGATTATAAAGGAGCGAAAGCATCCTTAAATAAGAGTTAAAAATGCTTTATCCAGAAAGGATAAGAGCAACAACTAATAAAGCAAAAGGATAATAACTTAACTAAAAGAATAAAGAATATTCCTAAAGACTAATTGACCATTATATACTAAATTATAATATTACTTTAATACCCTCCCTTAATGGTCAATCTACTAACTACACCAAGTTTATCCCAAAATTTTACAAATTTGTCCAGACTCAGAGACTTGGTTAGAATGTCTGCAATTGGATCCTCAGAAGGACAATTCTACAACATCACCGATTCATCTTCTACAAGTTGCCTAATGAAATGACAATGAAGCTCCACATGTTTGGTACGCTTGTGGAAGACTAGATTCTTTGCAAGCTTTAGCACCCCTTGATTGTCACAAAACAAGGGTGAAGACCCTACTTGATACATGTGCATGTTTGAAAGCATCCTTCGAAGCCATACTACCTCACATGTTGCTTTTACAATTCCTCGATACTCCGCTTCTGTCGAGGAAAGATCCACTACCTGCTACTTCTTGCCAATCCATGTGACTGCACCTATGCCAAGGTGGAAAACATATCCAAAAGTGGATTTTTTGTCATCAACAGAACCTGCCCAATATGAATATGCGAACCCAACCAGCCGAGGATCTTTGCTTTTGGTATACAGAATGCCAAATTCAATTGTCCCTTTCACATATCTCAACACTTGCTTCACTATAACCCAATGTTTTGCCTTTGGTGTTGTCATGAATATGGAAATGAAACTCACAACATAGCTCAAATTAGGTCTAGTGGCTATAAGATAGATAAGGCTACCCACTAGTTGCTTGAATGCTAACTCATCAACTATTTTTGAGTCTATTTTGGCTAAAATCTTTAGCCCTTTCTCCATAGGTGTAGACAAGATTTTGCTATCTATCATATTGAACTTGTCAAGCAAACTCCTGGCATATTTAGATTGAGAAATAAAAATACCACCGCTAGTTTGCCAAACTTCTACACGTAGGGAGTAATGTAGGAGGCCTAAATCAATCATGTCAAAAGCTTTACTCAAATTACATTTGATTTGTTCAATCAAATGCCCCTCGCTACCCATAATGATGATATCATCTACATAAATCACCAATATAATGATCTCATTTCCTACGCTTTTCACGTACAGATTTGGATCCAAAGAACTACTTTGAAATCCCTATTCAACCAAATACTTGTCAATTTTAATGTACCATGCCCTGGGTGCCTACTTCAGGCCATACAGATTTTTCTTCAATCTGCATACTTGATGCTCCTTTCCTACAACTTGAAAACCATGAGGTTGAGACATGTACACTTCTTCCTCCAAATCACCATTGAGGAAGGCACTCTTTATGTCCATTTGATGGACTTTCCAATCAAATTGTGTTGCCATGGCTAGAACTAAACGGATGGTGCTCATCTTTGCTTTAAGAGCAAAGGTCTCCTCATGGTCAATGACTTCTCTTTGTGAGAACCCTTTTGCAGCCAACCATGCTTTGTACTTTTCAAGTATACCATCAGCTTTGTACTTGACTTTGTACACACATTTGCAAATCCCTATTCAACCAAATACTTGTCAATTTTAATGTACCATGCCCTGGGTGCCTACTTCAAGCCATATAGATTTTTCTTCAATCTGCATACCTGATGCTCCTTTCTTGCAACTTGAAAACCATGAGGTTGAGACATTTACACTTCTTCCTCCAAATCACCATTGAGGAAGGCACTCTTTATGTCCATTTGATGGACTTTCCAACCAAATTGTGTTGTCATGGCTAGAACTAAACAGATGGTGCTCATCTTTGCTTAAAGAGCAAAGGTCTCCTCATAGTCAATGCCTACTCTTTGTGAGAACCCTTTTGCAACCAACCATGCTTTGTAGTTTTCAAGTGTAGCATCAACTTTGTACACACATTTGCAACCAATGGGTTTCTTCCCTGGTGGTCTGAAATATCCCAAGTCTTATTTTTCATAAAACTCTTATGTTTGATTCCCATGGCCTTTTACCATTTAGGTTTCCCTTTCACCTTTGTAAATTCTTGGGGCTCATAAACTCCCTAAAGATTGGCCATAAGAGCAAAGTTAACTATGTTTTTTTCTTGCCTCTTGATGATCTACCTTCGATCATTTCATCATCCTGAACATCTCAAATGGTGCTTTCCCACCACTATCTTCTTAGAAGTCTCTTCTACCAAACCAATGTTTTCATGATGACTTGGACTTCTTGTTTGTATCATTTGGATGTTGATCCAGGTTATCATTAAGAAATTCTTCTAGTATTGTTACCTACCTAGGAGACTCTTCATGCTCAGAATCCTCCCCCCTTTAGGTGAAGGTTCATGAAGCTTAATACTTGAATCCTCAACCACAACAAGCTATTCTTCCATAATTTTGAACTCTGGAGAAAGTTGAAAGGGCCCAGTTTCCTCATCAATTACAACATCTCTACTAAAAGTCAAGCGTTTATTGTCCACATCAATCAACTGGTAGGCTTTATGATTGTCACTATACCCTATAAGCATTAATTTCTTGCTCTTAAGGTCTAACTGAGTTCCCTTTTCATCTGGAATCCAGGCATATGATAGAGAACCAAAGACCTTAAAATGACTAATGTTAGGTTTCCTCCCAGACCAAGCTTCCTCTAGGGTCTTCTCCGTCACTGCTTGTGTCAGAGACTTATTGAGTAGATAAACTGCAATGTAAACTACCTCAGCCCAAAATTTCTTGGGAACACTCCTGTTCTACATCATAAATCGAGCCATCTACGTAATAGTATGGTTTTTGCTCTCAACTACTGCATTCTACTGTGGAGTATAAGGTGTCATGTATTGCCTCTTGATTCTGTGTTTAGCACAAAAATTTTTGAACTCGTTTGAACAAAATTCACCTCCATTATCGAATCTAAGAGTTATGATGTCACATCTTAACTCTCTTTCTACTAATGCTTTGAACTTTTGGAATTCATTAAACACATATGATTTTACTTTTAGAAAATACACCCACATTTTCCTAATGAAATCATCTACAAATAAAAAAAATACCTGGCACCAGTGACCGATGTCGTATTCATTGGTCCACAAATTTTGTGTTTACTCATTGGGTACTTACAATGTACTACGAGAGTAAATAGGAATCAATAGAACATAGACAAGTGCAAAAAATCATGAATGCATATTGCACAACAAAATAGTACTTCATTTATTATTCACGGTAACCGAGTACAATTAGTCGTACTAGAATGTAACATCAGAATGTATCAACATGTAACATAATATCATAAGTACCAACATAATGTCTCCCGGCTATACTAACTCAAGTACAAATAGCCACTGGTGGTGGTTGAGGAACCAACCGAATATCACGTTGGGGGCATGTTCTCAATGGATCAGATTCGTGTATGTTCTTGAGATCCCAAAAATCAAAAAATCAAAAAACATCAAAAAATTGGAAAATCCAACGCTTCATGACAACTAATCACCAGTCGGGGAATTAGTCTTTCCGAAACATGTACAAAAGTATATGAAATATTATAAACTAACTATAGTCTTATTTAAATATAATTAATTGCGGCCAAGTATGACCGACTATGACCAACTATGACCGACTACATCATCCCCCCCACAAAAGTAGTTGTCTTCCAGACGATGAAAAACAAAAACGGGGGTATCTCTCAGCCAATACTCACTCCCTCTCGGCCAATAACTCTTTGAGAATTGTGACTCTCATGTGCTCAACAACCAACTACTCTTGTGACTTTTGAATGTAGTCCACCAACTTTTGCCTAGTAGTCTTGGCCATCCTCTACTCTTGGCCACTCGTGCGAGATAAAACACTGAAGGAATTCACCTTTGCATTCGGACTGCATACCTACAATCCTCTCGGTTGGCTGCTCTGGTTGTACTGTGGTGGCTAGGTGTACTGGGATTTGGTAATTCAATTGAATCTGGTGGGGGTCTAGGGGCAACGCTCACAGCAGGGTGAAGGGGCAGCGCCCCTTGTAGGGGTCTGGGGGCAACGCCCCCAATGGGGTTGAGGGACAACACCCCTCACAAGGTTCAGGGGCAGCGCCCCCACCACCAGGACCAATTTAAGACTTTTGAAACCACACCGAACTCCATTCGGCACCTCATTTTCATGAAATTTTAAGAGAGAGCAACCAATGTTGATAAAGCCAAAAATTAGAGATTTTCCATTGTTTAACTAATGTATGATGTCCACCTTCCCTTTACGCCTTACATTCTGTGGTCTTTGCCTCAACCGCACGTTGATCTTCACCTTGTGCCTTGCATGCCTATGTCGTATGGTAATGTACGGGTTTGCTTTATGCTGTACGGAATATCCTCCTGAATTTGCAAGCTCTACAAGTCTATGATGTTTGCTTTGGGTTTCACCTTCTCTTGTTGATGTGACTTTATTATGTCGATTCCCCTTGTCTTTATTCCGTATGGGGTTTGTTCCTTCTTTCTTCCCATGCCATTTAACCCCTTTAATTTATATGAGAAACCGACGCCGACAACTAGTAATATTCGTTTCATATTTTGTGTAACTTACGCAGCTACAAGTTTCTTCAAGCCTTGTTTTGGCGATTGTTTTCTCTAACGAGTGCCCAGCCGTATCGACCGCATAGCGGTTTCACTATGATCCACTCCGCCCCCGCCCACCTTCGGCATTGATAAGCCTTTTTATTTTTCGCTTTCTATATGGACTCCATCCACGCCTCTTTATAGCAGGGCTAATGGGGCTGGCGGGACTTAAACTTTTGTTGAGTTCTTGCTAATCTTTATCAGATAAATTTTTCTTGCGGATAAGATGATTTTATTTTGATGCAGGGACCCTTTGTTCTTTGACACTTTTCACTTTTTCTCCTCACTTATTCCTTGAACCTTTCATTTTGACTTTAACTTCTATTTTCCCGATCTTTCCATTTCTTTCTTTGATCTTATTTCCATCTCTGAACTTCGCCTTTATACTTTTTTCCATTTTTCCATTTTTCTCACTTTTTGAATTCCCCTTATCATTTTTTCAATTTTTTCATTTTTTGGCTCCAACACAATTTTTTCACCTCGTACTTGTTCGAACTTGTGGGATGGCATATCATCTAGCTCTGATAATCTTTCTATGTACTCTCCGTACTTGACTGGAAATGTTTGGTTGGACTCTCCGTACTCGGCTGAAAATGTCTGATTGGACTCTCCATATTCGACCGAAAATGTTTGGTTGGACTCTCCATACTCGGCCGAAAATGTCTGGCTGGACTCTCTGTACTCAGCTGGAAATGTCTTCCTAGACGTGCCCTTCTCCTCTTCTTCTTGGATTTCTCCAATCTGTAGCATGTTACACTCTCGGTGGAACACCTCATAATCCTCCATTTGCCAATGAAATAGACCATTTAGGGAGCTTGTCTCATACTCCGAGCAACTCTCAAATTCAAGTACGCCATCAACGTTCGATTCCATAGCCTTCCTTCGTCGACATCTGACTCTCCTCCGTCAAATTCTAATTCAGAGGAAGCCAATTCTTCGCTCACAACTAGGTTCTTCAAGTCAATGGCGTACTTCCGCTCGTTGCTCTCGATCAAGAGTGTTCCTCTTCCAATTATGATCCGCCTTGGCGGCAATCAACCATCCTCATCCCAGCAGTGCATCGTACACCTCCTTCTGTAGTGGGATGACGACAAAGTTCAACAGGAACTATTGCGTGCCAATCAATACTTTTTGTGCCATCAGTGTTCCCAATGGCTTGATGCCATGTTGATCGGCACCCACTAATTGGAATGTCGGCGGCCAAAGTGTAGGCTTCCCGAGACTCTTCCATGTGTCTTCGAGTAGTACGTTGACTCCCGATCCTCCATTGACGATAGTGTTTGTCAAGATTTTCCCTCCGATCACTATTTGTACGACCGTTGGCATCTTCCTAATGTTTGTCGTTGGTAGCATTGGGTTGATGGTTTGTTCACCCTATGGTGGTGGTTCCGCTATCAATTCTTTCCTTCGACTTCCTTCCATTGATGTTGATCATCGTTGACGACGTTCATGATCGCCAATCCCAACTACGGCATAGTCTGGAGAAGGTCAGTCACTTTGATGGGTATGGTGGTCTGCAATACCTGCCATACGATGTTGTTTTACGCCTTCAACCACCAAGAGGTGTTTGGATTCTCCAAAGGTATTTTGTGTTCCTTCGCCATCGCCAGTTCCACTTTTGCTTTTGCTTCCTTCATTCTTCGTTTCTCCGTATGTGGATCTGGGTAGGTGGCCTTCTTCGTTTGCACTCTAGTAATCACCAGTACCTCTTACTCTTCCACATCTAACATATGGATGCCTTTCTGCTTGGGGCATTCGTTGTCTTCATGATCACCTAGTCCACACCACTTGCACAGTCTTCCCCCTGAACCTTGACGGTCCTGGCATTCCCTAGCTAAGTGGCCCCATTCGTTGCACTTTTGGCATTATATCATGGGCCTTCCTTTACCATCGTATTGTATCTTGCTTCTTGGACTTATGTTGCTTCGGTAACCTCCAAGGGATGCATTGCTATTGTACTGGGGCTTCGGTGGTGTATTCGGCGGTGTTGACAGTTCTCCCTGAGTGAAGAGTACTTGTGTACTCGCTTTCAAATTGTATGGGCATTCCTTGATGGAATGTCCCATCACTTGGCAGATATCGCAGAATAGCTTCTTCAGGCAGTTTGCCTTTGTGTGACCTTCCCCCTTGCAATCTGTACACCACAGTTCTTTGGCTTCCCACGTACTCTCCTTGTCGGCCTTCAATTCTTTCATCATTCTCATCATGTCCTTCCTTAGTGCTTGCACGGTCTTGGACTCACCGTCGCTGCTATCGCCCATACTCTCCTCATTGTCCGTCTTCCTTTTCCCTCGGAAGGATGTTTTATTTTCACTCTATATCCATCGCCCGATCGTATGCTTCGACGTACAATGATGGAGACACGACTTTCATTTTCTTTCTCAGCGACGGGAGTAACCCTTCGATGAACCATCGCTTCTTTAACCCGTCGGTCGACTGAGTCTCTAGTTTTCCCAACAATTCTTTGAGTCTCCGGTTGTAGGTGCGCACGTTCTCGCGCTTCCCTTGCTTCGTATTGTAGATTTCCACCACAATTTCATTGTCATCCCTCAAGAGTTTGAATTCGTCTTGGAATGCCTTCTTGAGTAATCTTCGTGATGCCTTGTGTACTTGGTCCAACTTTGTGTACCAGTCGATGGCACTATCTCTTAGTGTCATTGGAAATGCTTTTAGCCAATAGTCCACATCATCTTGCCTGTTGGCTATCCAAATCGTCTCACACATCTTGCAATGTCGTATTGGATCTTCTGACCCATTCCCTGTGAACTTTGGCAGCTCCTGCCTCTCGGTTGGCGGAGTCACCATCCTTCCCCAATGCCATCCTTGTGTGTTGGACCTGACTCGATTGGTTCTCCCGCTACATCCCGGTGTGTCACTTGCAAGCGTCCTCTACACCTTGAGTCTCATGGGGTTCGCTCTGGTATTCCCTCTGCTCTGGGGTCTTAGGCTCAGATCTTCCAATCCTCGGCCCTCCGTCATTGTTCGATATGGACAATTCCGAAATGCGATGGATACTACTCTCAAGCTCTCCAGTTAGTCCATTTTCATTTTCATTAATTCTATATCTTTCTACGCACAGTGTCTTGAAAGGTCCTTCATCCCTTTCCTCAACAAGGTTTTGGTGTGCTCTTGTGATAGATTGGTTTATTTCATTTATATCTTCGTTGATTTCTTCATTAATTTGTTTTAACCTTTGCCGTCAGTTTTCTTGCTCTTGTAACCTGAGTGATCGTCCTACCTTCTCTTCTGATGTTTCTTTCCCAATTGGTACTCGGTTCTTATCCTTATTAGGCTGTATGGGCATTAAATGTTGGTTGTACGATCATTGGTTGTTGGGAGTACGTCTTCAGCTAGTATCATGTTCCTCTTCCTCCCATGACCTTTCTCTTTGTACCTAGAAACCCTAGTTTCCCCCTGACACTGCTCCTGACTGATTTTTGAGTTTTTCTGGCGTTTTTGGGTTTTTTGTGATTTTTTTGTGTTTTTGATGCAATAATGGAAAGGTACGATTTTGATAATAAATTGAAATAAATTCAATAAAATTTATAAAGCTCTGGAAATGAAGTAATATCAATGCCAGTATCCTTTATTCAACTTCTCTATGGATTACAATGATACCCAGATGCATACAACAAATTAAATGAAGAAGTTTCAATGTTTTAAAAACCTGGAGATTGCTGCAGCAGAGGTACAGAAATGTACGGCTGGGTTGATTTATCCCTTTCTCCTTCCGTCTGGCATGCACAAAATAATCCAGTGGTATTGGCGCCTCCTT
>VDFB02154248.1:0-18625 GCA_007258455.2 Sequoia sempervirens | reverse complement strand
TAATAGCTCATTTTAGCATCATCATCCCAACATCAAACAACCCTATGATCAACATGTCCTAGGATGTATCCTTACTGCGGTAGACATCAATATCAGTTATCACTTTAGCTAAAATTAAACTAGACAGGAGTTATAGATAACACTGATTGTTTATCTTTGACATTTTCTTATAATTTATCTTAATGACCCATTCCATGACCTCTCGATGATGTCTATCTAAACAATTTAGAGAGAAAGGAATGAGGCATAGATCATTATCTTTTGTTTGTTGTGCTTGTGGGTATTCTTGTAAAATAATCTTGGTGCATACTTGCTTATTTGTGTGTAGGGAAGTTATTCGGGGTAGATTGTAGACTATTGTGCATGCTTTGGTCCAATATGTTCTAAGCTTCTACTTGCATTCCAACAACATTTCCATATGTCAAGATGTGAACAAGAACTATCCTATCTGCTTATTGAGTCAAAATCCATTACACTAGATAATGTCATCTTGGTTATCAATACCATGATGCGTCGTGTCTATGTGTTATATCAAACAATAAGGAATGACAAAAATCCCAATCCTGAAATGTGAGCACCCATCCTACATTTCATCATGCATTTTGCATTTTCTTGTCACCATCTCCAATAAAGGCTTGATGGATCATGGACTTGTTGGATCTTTTGAAGCGGTCATCATCATCAGTTATTCATTCTTCATTCTTCTATCTTCTCTCCACACTAACCTAGTATCATGGCAGTCAACCAAAAACATCATCAATGCATCCACCCTACATCCACAAACCATCAACATACATGCATCTCAAAATCATAGCATATTCATAGTACATCATGCATTCTACATAATCATTTGAGTTGTGATGAATAATATAGATTTGTTATTCTAAACATCTTAGATCATTGTATATTATAAGCATTTGCATTAAAATATCCATATGCATACATCATCATTAAAACATGCATAGAAAATATACAAAAAGAAATGTACCTGCATCACTTGCATCCATGACATCCATATCATGTCGTGAAAAGATAATGAAAAAGAATATAACATTGCATCCATCCATATCACATAGGCATAAAATAAAAATGCATCCATGTACATGATCATATATAAGCATCCATACATCATCCATAAATGAAATAAACTCAACACATCATAGCATGAATCATCCATATCCATATCTTATTTATATATATATATATATCAAAAAATGTGTGATGGTACAAAAGCTAGATCAGTGTATGTATATTGATCAAAAGTACAGTATCCACAAGGCTATCAAAAAGGAGCCCATGAATGTATATCAGTGTAAAGAATGGGGAAAAATCAAAAGTGTCAGTACATAAACAAGCTAGCCCTGGTGACTACTACCCTCCCCAACCTGCCTCTTAGGCTAATCCTCTGCTCATGGGAGTCCATTGTTCCACTGTGAAAAATCAAGTTGTCTCAATGCTTATGGTACATCTTGATGGTAATGCTACCTATAATATGCAACCTATGTAACTACCTCTCAGTATAGCCATGCAAAAATTGTTTGACCATGGGTGGATGTCATAATGCTCTCAATCTACTGATGTCGATCCACCTCCTAGTCTCTCTCACTAGTGATAACATGTACTCTCTACATCACTACATCTCTCTCTCTACTATCAATGCAATCACATGCTACCAAGCCTGATCTCGCTCAGCAGTAATAGCCAAAACCTACCGGTGGACCTAGTCCCACTCACCTATCACAACCTACACTTGTTGTTATAGCTATTGTATCTTTACGTCTTGCGCATCTAGTGGTGGTGGTGGTGTTCATTCCTGTGGCTGCACTTGTGGTTGAACCTGTGGCTAAACCTATGGCTACTGACCAATTGGAGGAACCCCTAGAACCTATCCATCATGGTTGTCCTGGCCTCCCTATCCTTTTCCCCTAGCACCTCTACCTCATGGTCTCCCTCTGGGACGAGCACCTATTGGATATGTCAATCCCCTCAAAGGGATGAACCATGCATCATAGGCTGGAGTGGTCTGCACTATGGGCTAACCTTGATCATATGCCCAAGGCTGGGTAGCCAACTGAAGGAAGCTCTCAACAGCCTCTTGAGCCAAAATCATTGGTCCCCATGTGGGAACCTCTCTAGTTGATCTCACAAAAATGGCTCTATAGGAATCATCGGTCCTATCCTGTACATCACAAAACTATTTGGCTACTCTATCAGGAAGATACCACTCGATCATGGTGTGCTCTTGACCCTACATGTAGTAGGTATGTTTGGAAAAATATAGTTGTTGTACATCATCAAACCATGGTGGCATATGAATCCATGGGCACCAACAAAAAACAGTCATGTCATTTATCACCTATCTCTAGTATGGGAGCCTAATCTATCCACTGTGCTTCAATCTAATGGTACCTCGATATCTCCATATGACAAGATCATCTGGCTCCACATTTTCCATATGTACAATGGGTTGAAGCACGAAAATATTCTCCCATGCTCAGATGTGAAGAAGAGTAACACCTACATTGAAGGCTCTACCATCACAGTAAATGAAATCATGAGATCATGGTATAAGAAGACCAACATCATAGGCCCCAACGCAAATAGAGTCCTCTTGCATAGCATCCGGTGCCATGCTAAGCCCCATCCTGGACTGAAAAATTTGGCTGGTCTATTTGAAGTCACCAACCCTGAAATGATGGCTGCGATAGTCAATCTAAAGGTTGGCATTTGACCTTTGTATGTCTCTAAATCAATCTACAAGGTAACCAACATAATTTGGTCCATTTCCATCACCTCAAGACATGCATCGAATCTGGCATCGGGGTCATAAATCACACCATCACCATTGATAGGCAACCGCAATATCTGCCACATGTCCTCCAAGGTAACTGTCGCCTCCCTTGTTGAAAGGTGGGAGGAACGAGGTCTCATTGTGCCATCTCTCGCACAATGTTGTCATCATCACCAAATTTGTCCTGATCACAAGTGTGTATGCAATGTACCACAATCCAATCGCTCCCAAGTGCTCCCGGCGCATCTCTAGTAGATCATCTAACTCTATAATTTTGGGCTTGTGCTCCCTCGACATCAATGGTGGGAATACCTCCTACACTCACAAAGCGCATGGTGTCAACAAATCATCAAAATTTGAAGTTATTTGGAATTTCTGACTCTGAAATCACAATAGCGTCACTATATTCAAAATTCAAACAACATTGCCCAATGCATTTAAAATTTCAAATTGCAAAGTGTGTTGCCATATAAGGTGGCGTCGCAATTTAGACTTTGGCTTGACCTACCCCTAACTTTCAAATTAGCATGTGCGTCAATAGATAAGCCCATGTCGCCATTTAAAATTTACAACCCTAATTTCAAATTGAAAGACGCATAGCAATATGCATATGCATCGCTAAAATTCAATTGGGTGCCACCGATTTAAGTTTGGACATCGCTATATAGCAATGCCCACATTAACTAAATCCTAACACCTAATAAATGCATCAAAATTTCAAATTTCAAATTAGGTTTTGAATCACATACTGGTGGTCCTGCACCTAGGAGATGCTAAAACTCTTGAACTCGATCAGAGATGTTTCGAGGAAGCTCACGGCATGCCATTTTGTCAAAGGGTCAAAGCTCAAATCGCAAGAATTCTTTAAAGTGTCAATGCATAAATGAATTGAAAATGACCCCTCTTGACCTATTTAAACTAGAAAATTAGGGTTTTTTTCCCTAATTCAACTTTAATAAAGGGTTTTATCATCATCTTCACCAATTTTTCCAATCTAGACCTAATTTTGTATCATTTTTTGCATTTTTGGCATTATTCTTGCATCTCGGAGCCTTTCTAAACCCTTGGGGCAGTTTTTAACCTTTGTCAAGAAATCAACCCAAAATTCAAAATTTCTACCTGATGTCTCGAGGGGGTAGGGAGTCAACTTTATCCTTCAACTGGGGCATCTAAAAAAATAGAATTTTTTTCTTTTTTGATTTCGGCGGTAATTTTAATCTAAAAAGTGTTGTTCTTTGAACCGAAGTAGGAGGTACCTTGCTTTACAGAGGGACAAAATGTAGACACTAAAAAATGTTCTAATCAATGTCATGCATCTGAAATAGATTTATTAACATCATTTCCTCTTTAATCCATCCTCTTTTTGCTTAATTAATTTAATCAGCATAGCTAATTAATTAATTGCATCATTTTCATCTATTGACTTAATCAATTAATCGGGTTAACTCATCTATTTATGCACTAACACTTCATCCTATTAAATTAAATAAATCAAAATATTTAATTTAATCTCCTAAGTCATCTTATTTAATTAAATAACCCTAAGTTATTTAACTAAATATCATTCCCCCCTTCTCTACCCTATTTATTAAATCATCTAATTTAATAAATATCACCTTAAGTCTTCTAATTCCCTAATTGCATAAATTAAACTTTGTTTATTTAGCAATTAACTTAAATTTCCTCTAATCAAAGGGGAATATTCCTTGCCCCATTTTTTTTGCACAATTAAAACTTTGTTTTAATTTTCAAATTCACCTTTATCCTCATCTAATGAGATATTTTAAGGAATATTTCCTCTCCTCCAATCAACTAACTTAGCTTCTTTAAGAAGTTAACCCTCTTACCTTTCTATCAAGTTACCTTTGGCCTGTCTAAGCAAGTCAAAAGTGTGTTTGTTTGAGGTAAATGTGATCCCTTGATTAAATTTTATCATGCATTATCATCCATTGATGAGAATCCATGATCCATGCCTCTTCTTCCTTTCATTTTGAACTGTTGATTAGCCTTTTCGATCTCAACCCTTCATTTCTCATTTGCTCTCCTATAAATAGAACACTATTTGGAGACAAATGGATCCATCTTTTTCAAAGGAAACTTATGTTGTTGAAACTCGTACATTCATCTTTCAATTGCAAACTTATGTTGTTGAATTCACTTACACTCACACTCATATTTGTACACTTTTAGCTCATTTTAATTTTATTTCAATTTCATAATAGCTTAGAGCATCCATTAATAGCTTCCATGCATCCATCTTAGTTTGTAAATAAATTTTTCATATTTTTAGCATAATTAGTGCATTTTTAGCATAAAATCATGATAACCTAGCTTTCATCATGTTCATTTTATTATAAATTAGGTTTTCATACACCAAACACTATGGTTTCATTGATTCTCTTCCATAGAATCAACTAAAACAGGCTCAGTAATCACAGGATTGGGAAAGGGTCATCGTTCCACATCAATACAAAACCAATTCCACAATGGGATAAGTTTCAATACATTGGAGTAGATGTTTTAAAAGCTTTTCGTAGTTTAGTATGTTAGTGTAGACACCTAAATTTGGACACTCATATTTGTCCAAATTTATCCATTTTCATCTAAATATCCTCTTATTTGCATTAATTAAGTAATATTGCTATTATTTAATTAATACCCTTAAATTCCTCTAAATCCTTAAGGTATTCAGTTAAATAATTAAATACCTTACCCTTTATTCCTTTCTTCAAGGAATTAAATAAATAATCGATTTATTTAATTCCCTTTATCTCTCATCCACTCACCTAATCCTAATCCATTTCTTAATCCCATCATTAGGGATGTGCACATTCCTAATCGATGATTAGGATGTGTCACATCCTCCAAATTTTGCAAGTTGGCTCCTAATCTCTCTTAGCCACCTAACCCTCCTCTAGTCGTTGTCTAATCACACCCTTTAGTCAATTCTTCCCATCTCCCAAGGAATTTTTAATTCCTTTTTGTCTTACCAAGGTCTTTTTTGAGGATTTTTTAATTCCTCTCTCATGTCCCAAGGAATTTTTAATTTCTTTTATCTTCCCCAAGGAATGTTTAATGCCTTTTATCATCCCCATGCACATTTATTCATTCAATACATTTCTCTTCCCCATGATGATCTTTGACAAGTCACATCACTCAAATGGGTCAAAATTCTAATTTTTGGGAGTCTTGTCTTATCCATGAGATACTCCATATCATGTGAATTTAAAATTCAAATTTATTATCTCAACTACTTCTCTCTTCCCCATGATGATGTGTGAGGAATTCTAAAATTCTTCACATGTCAACATCATTCGCACTTGGGGACAAGAAATTCCTTTTTGAGGAAATCTTCTCCCCTTCCAAGGTACTTGCAATTACCTCCACCTCACTTCTACTCTCTCTACCTCACATATCCTTTTTTCCATCTCATTTCCACATGGAAAGATGTGAGGGCTTGTGAGTCCTCAACTCACCATAGCCCTCCATCTTGGCCATGTTGGCTCAATCTTGACCATTGAATTCTCTAGAAAATTCACCCCTAACTATAGAGGATTTCTCCTCTCATTTTCATTATGAATTCTCACATTCAAGCTCTCCAAATCTCAAAATTTCAAGCAATCTCATGCTCTCATCCTCCATTATTGAGTCGTCAAGATCATGTTGCACTCATTTGGTTCATCCATCAAAATACCCACATCTCTCATTTGAATCCTCATCACATCTAGATCATTTTGCATCCATTTTCATCATATTTTTCATCAAGGAGCACACATCCAATTTTCAACAAAGGGCCAACCAAGAAGATCAACTTAAACAAAGGTATATCTCTTGTTTATCTTTTCTTTTGTTTAAGTTCAACTTAGGCTAATCTTGAGGTGGTCTTGTGTTTCTTTATATTGCATTTCTAGTTAGTTTTTGCATATTTAGGAGTAGAAACACTGGCACATATTTTGGAATGCCTAATGGGACCCACAAACAGGTCTATTTCTTTTAAATTCTCTATTTTTTGATAATTTGTAGGTTCAGGTTACATAGAAGTGACCTCGCCCTAAACAGAGGTGGCCCTGCCTTCACAAAACAACAACTTACTCCATGTTTTATCAATAGAGCTGACCCTGCCCAAAACAGGGGTGACCTCACCCTAAAGATGGGTGACCCCACCCTAAAGATGGACCTTTCCCTAACATGGGTGACCTTGCCCTAAGATGGGCGGCCCTACCCTAACAAAGGTGTTTTTGGAGGTAAAAACAGTGTTTAAACTCATTTCCAAGGTTCATTTCTTATCTTTCTTGTTAGTACTGACCTCCTAACCTGTCTTGTTGGTGATTGTGATAGTTTTTACTAACATTTTTGCAGCTATATCATGCTTAAAAAATACTAGAGGTTAAAACTTCTAATGTATTTGTTGCAGAATGATCCGTCCCAGCATTGTTAGTTTGTTTGTTTATCATTTTTTTCTTATTAATCTAGGCACATAGATCTAATTAAGGGGAGTCAAAATATTTTTTACCATGCTTGCAAGTAAGCTATTGACATATCCAATCCCCTTGCACCATTTGGCAATCCTGGGTGAAGAGAAATTATAGCTTACTTAGTCCTTTGTGTTGCCCAAGGGGCACTACATCGTTCAAGCTTTCCCCTTGCACTTCGTGTGAACCTAGGGAGTAGCCAAAGATGATTAGTGTTCTCTTTTTAGCGGGACCTGCTTGAGGATTTCATCACCCCAAGGGATGATCCCAACCACATGTACCAATAGGGTATATAAAGGGGAGAGGCCAAAGCTATACCCCAATCTAGTCATGCTGTGTTTGGCAGAGTGTCAAAGCTAGGGTGATACCTAGAGAGACGTGGAAAGTTGGTCTGAGCCTTCAGTACCTCACTAGGGTTCTTGACTCACACTTGTGCCTTACATACTGAGCATATATCGAAGACTCTCTAGATCGCCTTGTTCAACCTAGTTAGAAGATTGTGTTGGCCATACCCTTCATACTAATCTTAGGATTGTTTTATTTGAATTGTATTTTTTGTGTGAAACCAGTAAATTTTTGTTCAGTTAAGTTAGTATTATCTTCTGCTTATTGTTTGTCATGTTTTCTATCCTTTTCCATAGTTGTTTTACCTAAGTCAAGTTCAAGTTTTTTGACAGAAGCAACTATGCCCTGAATAGGGATGACCCCGCCTTGAATAGGGTTGGCCCTGCCCTAAGTTGGGCGACCCTATCCTTAACAGGGGCAGCTCTGCCCTAAGTTGGGAAACCTTGCCCCAAGTTGGGTGACCCTAACCTTAACAGGGGTGGCCCTGCCCTAAGTTGGGCAACCTTGCCCCAAGTTGGGTGGCCTTGCCCTCAATAGGGGCAGCCCTACCCTAAGATAGGCGTCCTTGACCCTAAATCTAGAAATTTTTCTTGTCATTTTACTCATTTTATCAGTCGTTCTCAGTCATTTTTTATCATTCTCACCTATTCCATAGACTAGGCAGCCTTGCCCTCAACAAGGGTAGCCCTTCCCTAAGATAGGCATCCCTAACCCTAAAATGGGTGATTTTGCTTGTTGTTTCAGACATTTTTTTATTTATTCTTTTTCATTTTTTATCGTTCTCCCCCATTCCCTAGGATAGGTAGCCTTTCCCCTAAGTTGGGCCTTACCCTCAGATAGGCATCCCTGACCCTAAAACAAGTCATTTTTCTTACTGTTTAGTCATTCTCCATTGTTTTCAACCATTCTCGCTCGTTCCCTAGAATAGGAATTCTTGCCCCTAGGTTGGGCACCCCTGACCCTAAAACAGGTGATTTTGCTTGTTGTTTCAGTCATTTTTTCAATCGTTCTATGTCATTTTCTATCATTTTTCTCATTCTTCGAAATAGGAAACCTTGCCCCTAATTTGGGCAGCCTTTCCCTCTAGTTGGGCAGTTATGCCCCTTGGATGGGTGATTTACCTTCAAAAATCACTAATCCCGTCTTCTATCCAAGTCATTCTATCAGCTGTTTCTTATCGTTCTCCATCGTTTTCACCTATTTTCAGTGAATAGGCATGTGTGCCACCTAAAGGGGTGACCTTTCCCTAGCAGGGGTGATTCTGACCCTAAAATGGGCGATTTTGTTTGCTTTTTGGGTCATTCTTCCAGTCGTTTTTAGTCGTTCTCAGTCATGTGCACTTGTTTTCATAGAATAGGCATGTGCCACCTTCTTGAGCAAGTTTTCCATCAGCTTGGGAAAATTTTCTCCCTGAATAGCCAATCTTGTCTTCCATTTAGTCAATCCTTTTTTTCCATTCAACCAGTCCATTCATCCATTCTAAGCATTTGTCTCCTCATTGTGAGAGTCAATCTCCCCTTCCAAGCATCCATTCATCCATTCTAAGGATCTGTTTCCTCATTCCAAGCATCCATTTCCTCATTCTAAGCATCCATTCCCTCGTTTTGAGCATCTATTTCCTCATTCTAAGCGTCCATTCCCTCATTCTAATCATCTATTTTCTTGTTTCAAGAGTCCGTCTACCCATTCCGAGAGTCTATCTCCCCGTTCTGAGGGTCTGTTTCCCTATTTCAAGGGTTCAAAAGTAGATAAGCGATCTTACCCAAGAGATAGGTGACCCTACCCTCCAATAGGTGACACCGCCCATCAATAGGTAACCCTTCCATCCAATAGGCGTTTGTTCCCTCTAATAGGAAATTATGCCCTCTAATAGCCCTACCCACCAATAGGTTACCTTGCCCAGCAGATAGGCAACCTTTCCCTCCAAATAGGTGGATAGGTGACCTTGTCCCCCAAATAGGCGAATTTTCCCAAAAGCAGGCCTTCATCTATCTTCTCGTCGTTGTCATTTTTGTTCATCAACCCTTTTCAAAAGTCATCATTTCATCAAAAAAATCACATAGGTGCATCTTATAACATAATTAGAGTCCATATCCATCATCAAATAATCCATCCAAATCACCTAGACTTCGTTTTAGGGGTTTTGATTTTGATGCGAAAACTTCCGGAGGCCATAACTTTTCACTCGGGTGTCTATTTGGGCTGAAATTTTACAAGTGGTTGCATTATGAGGTGGCATGTGGATTCCAAACCGGTGCAGGGGCACTTTGTTTAACATCATTCATGTTAGTTTGAAATTTTTGGTTTGTGCTGACTCTAACCAAGTCAGGGTTTGTTGTGTTTGCTCCTGACCTTAGAAGGTCCTGTTTGTGTGAAAAATTGGTCACTAGGACTTAGCATATCCTAGTTTGATCAATGTTGTTTGATTTTGCTTAGTTTAGGTTATTTAGCATATGTTAAATATTATTGAATATGTTTATGTCACTTCCTCAATGTATGGAGTTGTTAAGAGGTTGTTAGCTCGGACTAAAGGAGTGGAGATCCTAAAGAGCAGGAATATGGGAAAAGTTGCAAGAATAATGCAAATTGCATGGCAACATTGTTAGGTTGCATGCAATTCCATTTTCTTGGATTCCCTTGAAATCAGGGATATGGAGGCATGCAATCCCTCCTTGAATTTGGGAAAAAGACTCCAAGAGGAATGTAGTGGTTGTAGCAAGTCAGTTTTGGCATTGTAAGTAAAAAGTTTTGTGTGGGAAAGAGAAAACAGTTGGCAGATTTTGGATATTCACAGTTTTGAAAACTCCATGTGTTTTCTGACAGTGTGTGTTATGCATGATACGCGCTGCTTTAGCATTTGATCAGAGTTTCTTTAACATGCACACGTATCTTTTATCTTGTAGATAGTTTATAGAATCAAGATATATGCGAGACAGTTAAGTTTTGTGTTGACAGGGGTAGTAAAAGTCTGTATTTCTGTATTTCTGTATTTCTGTATTTCTGTTTCTGCCCGCGTACTTTGAGTAACAGAGATTAGTCAAGGCATTTGGGGCATAGATCTTTCATTATTTGAGTTCATTAGGTAGACTTAAATAAGAACATACTTGTATTGAAGGAGTTTTAGTATTGTGTTGTTAGTTCTTTCAAAGACTAAGAGGTAGGGACTGTTTTTCTGTTTTGAGCAGTGTTACACCAAATGGCCCTCCCATAGACACTGTCCCTGGGAATCCCCTGAGAATAGTGAAATATGGGAGAGGGGCCATCCTATTGTACATATTTAGGAATAGGAAGGGCAAGGAGTCAAGCAGAGAGTACTAAGACCAAACCCTAGGCGAGTGGTAAGGTGCCCGGTTAGGTGTTTGGTAAAGAAAAGATAAGAGAATAGGTAGGGGAAAAGAGTACAGTACGGAATCCGTACAACATCAGATGGGGCTAGATAAGGCATTCACATGCAAATAGGTTTGAGGCATCCAATACTTGTTTGGAGATAGTTAAGAAACAAAAACCAGTGAAACCCTAGTGGAAAAGGGGCAATTAGGCCTCCAGTCCAAGAAGTTTGGAACCACCTGTACGGACCAGTTGGCGACCTGAAACTTTTTCAAGATTTAAAACCCTGAAAAGGGTGTCCAAAACTGCTTTTTGTTTGGTAGGTTGTTTGGAAGAAGTGAGAGAAAAAGACCAAAAACCGACTGGTAAGGGCTACAAGGGCTCTAGGCCTCATCTTGACAAATTGAAGAAAACGGGTAGGTTGAGGAGTGGGCATCCAGAAAATGGATCAGTTAGCTTACAAAAGGCATGAAGAAAGAGTATCTAACCCCCCTGCAAAAATTTCAAGCAAGTTGGAGAGTTTGGCATCTAGAGTCTTCTAGGTGCAGAGACAAAGATTGCAAATCCAAGAAGGTGATTGGTTACCCAAGGTAAAGCACAAGGTAGAAACTCTTGAAAAGAGTTGGAGCAGGGTTTGGTCAACCTAGAAGCTCAAGAGGAAACCATTGGAGATAGGTTTCAGGCAGTAGACAGTGGGGAAGACTTCCACAAGGTAGTGCAAGCAACCTTGGGTCTTATCATACACCACAAACCAGCCTTGAGTCTGGCTGGTCCCTGTTTTGGCACATTTTTCAAGGCTTTGAAACTTTCATCTTGACCCTCAAAATGATAATTTAATGTTTTTTTAGTTAAATTATTTTGTTAATAACTCAAAACTCATGTTTTGGATCTAGAATAGTTGGAAATTCATCCTATCTTAGTTTTTGGAAGCTTTTGGGAAAAAATTGGGCTCTCAAACATATGCATGTGAAGTTTCCTAAAATGGCAAAATTTGATAATTTTTTAAAACTGCCAAATCTGGTAAAATCTAATTGTCAGCATCTTACATCACCTAGTTCAAACCCTTGAAATTGGTTTAAGATTAATACCATAACATCCTCCCATCCAATCCTAATCTAAGCTTCAATCCAATCCTAATATGAGCTTGACCTAAATCCCAATCTGAGCTTTTGTCCATTTCCATCCAGGATCTTCTAATATCGAAACAGATCTTAAGATCCCTTCTTCCATCTTCTTCAAATCCATCCAATTTACCTTTTCATCATATTTTTCTTCCTTCTAATCACCCATTCCCATCTTTTCAATCCATATCCATCCCATCTAACATCATGAATCCTTATCCTCCATTGATGCAACCAAAAATAATAGTCAAGGGAAACCCTAATTGCATTGATGACGATAACGAGAGCCTTGTTGATCAAGAGGTATATGGAATATATCCCCTTGATGCTATCATTTCTAGTAAGCTTTCCCTAACCGATTTCCAAAATCTAATCATCCCTGCATGCTATCTTGCTACATCTTCATCCACAACTAATAGTGCTCCTTATGTTACCTTTGACAAGGGATATCCATTATCTTCCTCACCTTCATCTCCATCATACCCTTCCTTTACATCATTTTATTATTCAACACCCACATCCTCTTATCTCAATCTATCATCCCAATCTTCCTATCCTAATCTACCATCCCAATACTCCTATTACAATTCCCCATACATGTCCCCCTATCCTAATCCTCCTTACCAGCCTACCCATCCTTATCCTACCTCCACACCTTATCTTAATCCTACACCCCCATCAACCTATCCTAATCCAAATCCACATCTTCCTATCTTAATCCACCATCAATTCCCTCCTATCCTAATCCACCACCCCAATCTCCCCATCCTACTGTATCCCAATACCTCTACTACAATCCACAACCTGCATCCTCTTGTCCTAATCCATCCTCTCCTCCTAATCAACCATTTGTATCCTCCTCTCTCACCCCATATTCCACTCCACCCTCTTGTCCTAATCCTCCATCTACTCCTAGTCCTACATCCAATCCCATTCCTCTATCTAATCCTAGTCCTCCACCCATCCATACTCCATCTACTCCTACCATGCCATCTAAGTCTAGAATATGCACAATTCTCACTCTAGAAGTTCTCCAAGGACTCATGACAAATAATATATCCCCAACTCCACACCTTGAAGTTTTGGAACCATGCCATCCCAATCCATCATCTACGGTCCCTAGTGATGAGACCCTTCTCCATCCCACACCTATCATTACTGTTACCACCCCTAGCACCACCCAAACTAATGAACCCATCAAATCCATTGAGCCCCCATCTCCTACCCCCAAAGCCATCAAACCCATCAAAGATAACCAAACCCAATAGCCATCTTCTACTCCTAGATCCACCCAATCCATCATAGACACACAAATCCAATCCACTCCTCCCATTCCTAATATAATTGAAATTTGTTCCCATGAACTTCATGAATCCTCCATATTCCCATCTCCCCCACTTGAGGAGTCCATCCAACACTCTGTCATCATGCCTCCCACACCCATTGAAGCTTGCCAAGAGCTTGATTCAAAGCATACCATATCCCCTTCTCCATATCAAGATCATACCATCCCATCTAATCAACCTCAAGATAATAGTCCCCCATCCATTCCATCCTATGATCCCCTTATCACTCAAGATCCAATTGTTCCATCTCATGAGCCCTTATCACCCACTGCCACAAATCCAGATATTGTCATATCACCTGATCCCTCTCTTGATCCTTTATCACTCACTCCTCCAACTCCAGATGTTTCCATCCCAACATCTCTATCTCATGATCCTCCATCATCGCCTAGCCCTACCATCCCAGCACTGTGTTTATATCCCCTCGACACTTTCACATTCATCCATGGTGGTCTCCTTGCAAAAGAAAAACAAAATGTGTATACCACCCATTCTCCTCTTCCTAATGATGGACTTGAATTATTCTTCCAGAATAACAAAAATCCTATCATGGATCGAATGCTAAAGAGCATGAACTATCAAGGAAAAGTTTTAGGCCTTCATGAATAAGGTATTTTGGAGCCATCTAGGTCAAAAAACACTCCTATACACGAAGTCTTGGATGTAGTGCTCATGACTTGCAATCCAAGAATGTTGTGACAACCTCCATACATCTTCCACGACCCCTTCTATAAGCATAAGAGACTCCTCCCATCACTCCACTAGATCATTTGCTACCATCCCCCCTCCATCAGCTTCAAAACAACCATCCATATTCCTCTTTCATCTAGTTTGTCCATTTTGGGTCCTTATATCCCTCCATCCCCCATCACACATCCTCCAGGTCCTAAGTCTATTTTGGGCCCTTAAATCCCAAAATCACCCCCTCTATCTCATCCTATTCATCCTTTCATCCATCCATCACCTATCCATGTCACCCATCATAAACATCCCACTTGCATACTCCCTCATTAGTATCAACAAAGGAACGCGCCTATACCTCCTTCATCTACATATCATCCCCAAAATCCTACCTCCATCACTCCATTTATGTTTCCTCCACATAATCCATCTGCTCGTATTCATCCCATTGCTACTAAAATTACATTGGATGCCAAAGTAAACATGCATAAATATAAACATCGACATGAATCTAAAGCTCCTCATGTTCCCTCTAAAAGACATGTGAAAAAAAGAAAAATCAAATCCAAAATCCAAATCGAACCCATCGGCTGCAATGACCCACCAAAGAAAAAATAAAAACCATGTGGATCCCAAAGAAAAAAGATGCAATGCCTTCAAATGAAGCATCCATAACAACATCCAAAGTTGCTAATCCAGAAGATAATCATACACATCCTCCATCTCCTAAATTAATTTTGGGTCCTTATGTCCCAAAATTCACTATCCCATCTCCTCCATTATCCCCACATTCTCCATCCATTAATCCTCCTATCCTTTCACATCCACCACCATATCTGCCAATGTTGGTCTTGAAAACACTTTCCCATCACATGTCCACTCCATCATTCCATCCATACACTTTCTAACATCCCATCCATTATCCCACATATCTCCTGCATCAAATCCCTTTAATCCATCCTCTTCAATAATTAATTTATCCTAATAAGGTTGTACCAACATCCAATAATCACTTCGCACATTGGGCTCTTAATGCCTCATATGGAACTTATTGCTTGAGTCCCTCATCCATCTATCCTTTCATCACATGTCTTTCACATCCACTTATCCACATCCTTATCCTTATCCATCTTCATCCGCAAATTATCCAAAAAATTAAAAAAAAAGTAAAAAATTATAAAAAAATACAATATATATATAGTAAAGAAAAATCATTCATCCAATGGTGAAAAATTGGAAAACAAGTGCCTTGGATAAGTACCATGATGAAAACCTGGCAAACAGGCATCATGTGTAAATCCCCCATCCAGTTTACTTCCATACTTGGGGGCAACTGCATCCTCTTCACCCATCTCCTCCATCCCACCTATCTTTTGCATTTTTCCTATCATATCCCATTTATCCCAATCCCTCCATTCTCCTTGTGATCTTGATATAGATAGGGGTAAACATATATGCATGCTTTGGACACCTCTTGGCATACATTCCCCTCACCTATACACTATCCTAATCCTTCTCCACATCCATTTATCTTCTTTGTCCATATGTCATGCTACCATCAATCTCCCTTCCTTATCCATGCATCCTATCCATATCCATATCACTCCCTTATTTTCCCATCCTTCTTTCTTCCATTCCTTCATGCCTTATCACACATGACATACCTAGAGTGGGGGCATATGCTTCCTTTGTGACATGAGTCCTTGGAGACATCATTCATCCATCGTGTTATCCCCTCCATCTCCCCATCCTTATCTATCCATCTACCTAGCCAATAACCTTTTTCCTCATCCAAATCCTTACCCCTCTATCCATCCAAACAATCCCTTCCATCTCCCCATCCTTATTCCTCCATCCTTTTCCCCATCCAATTTTGTATCCCTTTATCCATACATCCTAGCATCTTTCCATCTTCTTATCTTTATCTATCTATCCCTTCATCTCTATCCTCAACCCATCTCATAATCCCTTGTCATTGGTATCTGGATATAGCCTACACCTTCATGTAACCCAATTCCATCAATCTTATTGTTATCCCTCCCACTTCTTTCACACAATTTTCCAATTTTTTATCACTTCTCATTTCTCATCTCTCCATCATGTTATCCTCCCACTTCATCTTTTGATGATTTGGATAACTATCCCATCCTTGAGCTTCATGTGATCACCCTCATCCCATCCTATCCAATAGTTCTATCTTATCTCATCCTATCGGCTCCATCATTTTATCCACTTATCATGGTTATCGCATCATCCCTTACCCATCATTTGTCTTTGGTATTTTTTCGAACTACGTTGCCCCTGTGCTTTCACATAGGAAAGGTCGATCATTTGATCTGACCCCATACTCATTTTTTTGTTGTTTCTTTCATCATCCATCATCAGTCTCTATTGTCCTCTCTCCACTTTTATCCATGGTCTTTATCGAACTACGAGGGCTTTGTGCTTTCACGTAGGCAAGGCTAATCTTCGATCGACCCCTGAGCCCCTAGGCATTTAGGGACTGTTAGTTTGGTGTCTTGTATCTTGTGTCGTGCTTTCAAGAGTATCCCTATATCTAGCTAGTTCTTAACAAACAGGATTCTTTAGTATCGAGAGATCTTATTGGTATCAAATATCCTGCGTCATGTGGGTCATCTTAGTTTAGTTTCCATCTTCGATCTCAATAGGATGCATCCTTCCTAACAGACCTCATCCATCCCATCCATCCCTTTTGATCATGTGGAAAAGGATGTTTGAAATTGATTGTGATCTTTTGATGCTTTTGGATTTTGTTTATCATTTGAGCTCCCTATAATGCCTCATCTTGGTCGCCTTGATCCATCATATCATGGTGTGCTTTGACCGGTCAACATAGGGGAATATCTTGATCTTTTGCTTTTTGTTGTATTCTTGGTTGTCTTGCGTAGTACCCACCAAGATCCATGCGATCTTGTGTTACGTTGGGGAATCCTACGTGTTTGTGGTTATCCCAATACCTGGCCTGACCAAGGTCATCACAACTTTGGGGTGTTGGGGTAGTCTCTTTGTTTTTTGTGTTTGTTTTATGCATTAGACATTAATTTTCCTTGGTCCTTCATACCTTGGTGTATCGTAGCTTGTGCTATAGCAAAAATTAGTGCTCTTAAAGATGGAAAATCATATTAGGATTGTATTTAATTCATTCCTTCACTTTCTTCAGCCCTCATCATCCCATCATATATATCTCCCATCTCAATCCAATCCTCATCCATTCAATCTAGCACAAATCATCTAATCACATCCTTGGTCTTGTTCCCAGCCTTGTTATAAGCCTCAATCCAATCACTTTCATCATCTTCGTCCGTTGTTTTGGGATGTATCCTTCCCTCATCAACAACACTCTCATCAGGATGGCTCCTTCCTTGTCCTTTTGTGTTGCTTTGGGATGTCCCCTTCCCTCCTTGACAACACTTTCAATCATCATCACCATCATCGGGATGCACCCTTCCCTATCCTTTTGTGTTGTTTTGGGATGAATCCTTCCCTCCTTGACAACACTTTCATCATCATCATCACCATCATCAGGATGCACCCTTCCCTATCCTTTTGTGTTGTTTTGGGATGAATCCTTCCCTCATCAACAACACTTTCATCATCATCCTTGGGATGTACCCTTCCCTATCCCTTTTTCATTGCTTTGGGATATCTCATCAACAATGCTTCATCCATCATCAATCTATTTTGGACTTGTAGCTTGAATGGGGCAACATCACATTCATCCTTGCACCATTTGTGCTTACTTTTATCTCTTCATCTTACGTCATCCTTTCTCATCCATCATTTTGCATCATCTTCCCCATCTACCTTTACATCTTCTCATCCATTTCAAGAGCACACCCGTGTTCTCTTGAACCCACATGTCCTCTCAAGGGGGCATCCTCAATCCCTACATCTTCATTTTCACCCCCATCATCTTTCTTCCTAGTCACTCTTTTGAATGACTGGGGTATCTTTTCTAGTCTAACCATCTTCTACTTGGTATTGTCTTTTAATCTTCTTTGAAATGATGCTACTTTCTTCTTTGAAATGATGCTACTTTGTTACGTCATCTCAAAGAGGGAAAAAATGTGGACATCTAAATTTGGATACTTACATTTGTCCAAATGTATCCATTTTCATCTAAATATCCTCTTATTTGCATTAATTAAATAATATTGCTATTATTTAATTAATACCCTTAAATTCCTCTAAATCCTTAAGGTATTCAGTTAAATAATTAAATACCTTACCCTTTATTCCTTTCTTCAAGGAATTAAATAAGTAGTCCATTTATTTAATTCCCTTTATCTCTTATCCACTCACCTAATCCTAATCCTTTTCTTAATCCCATCATTAGGGATGTGCACATTCCTAATCGATGATTAGGATGTGTCACATCCTCCAACTTTTGCAAGTTGGCTCCTAATCTCTCTTAGCCACCTAACCCTCCTCTAATTGTTGTCTAATCACCCCCTTTAGTCAACTCTTCCCATCTCCCAAGGAATTTTTAATTCCTTTTTGTCTTTCCAAGGTCCTTTTTGA
>VDFB02154247.1:0-13444 GCA_007258455.2 Sequoia sempervirens | reverse complement strand
AATCAACACTCCTCAGCCGAGAGGCCGCAGAGTTTGAGATTCTCTATCTTGGCCTCTAATGTTTCTATGCGGCTACCAGCCACTCTATTTACAACATATTTGAACATTTTGCTTTCCTTGTCAGCGCCAATCTTGTGAATGAGATCAACGTGTGCAGGCGTAAGAGAAGTGACCGACAAAACGCGCGGATTTAACATTAAGAATCTGGAGAGCCCCGTCCCACGAAAACCCCATCCCTCCCAGAAAGCAACCGAGGGCTTCAGGGTCTTCTCCAAGTTAAAATTGAGCATGAATGATGATCTTAACAGAGCTTTAACGAGAAGATCATGGGACTGAAATACATTCTTCAGAAACTCCATCCTGGGAAGAAGCCCCTTCTCGAGGGTGTAGCACAATATGCTGGGATTCGCCGTCAAAAGCTTCGTCAGAGTGTGACCCTCGAATCCGAAACCTTCCAGTAGTTTGATCTTGGGCTCCAATTTTCTTTCTGCGCTTAAGCAGATAACTTTAGGACGATTCCTCATTATTTTGGCAATTTGGAGTTCAGTGCAACCATATTTGTTCAAAATATAAATAGACTGCTCCACGTTGTGTAGGGTTTGAAGCTTCTGCAATCTGGGGACGGCTTTGAAGATCCGAGTGATGTCGGCCGCAGACATGTTGAATTTGGAGGAGGCAAAGTGTGAAAAGAGGCTCTGCGAATGATCATTGGTGATGGCAAGGGTTGAGAACACATTGCGAAAATGAAATGGGTTCATAACAAACAGTGTGCGGCAAAACTTGGAGTTCATTGGCAGAATTACAAGATAGCTTAGGGTTTCGTAGCAAAGGTCGTATTCGGAAACGAATAAGGTTTGGGATCGTTCTTTTTTCTTCAGATAAAGAGGATGGAAACAGCTTACCTTTTTTATTGATTATTCGGTCTATAAATAAGATCACATCGACCAACATAATGTTGTAAGGATGGCCAAAAACTCAACTTACACCTTATCACCTAAATAAGGGAGTCATGAGTCTAAAGACATTTCACTTATCACATAAGACATTGCCTCAATGTTCAATTAGGGTTACGCGGTGCTCTACCATTATCTAAATTTTGTTTGATTGCATTTGAATATATAATATAACATCAGAAATATTGGATGTTTGATTAGTCACAAAGAAAAAAACATTTATATAAGTAATTGGTGATTAGTTGATACAATTTACATTCAAAGTTGAAAATGGTGACAATTGGTCCAAATTAATAATAGATAATTTAAGTGAGTTTTTTATATCAAAGTGCAAAAAAGTGTGGGTTTTAGGAACCAACAAACATTGTGAAAAACATTGTCAAACCATGTGATTTTTTATAATCAAAATGTTCAATAAACAAGGTAATGGTTATTGCAAAGTAAGAACAAAGTTGTTGACAAATTATCTACTCATATAATTGAAAGAATCTATAAAGGAGGGTTTTAGTTTGGCTTGGTCTACATGATCTTGTGCATATCATTATCTTGTCCTTTTCACCCTTGTTTCATAATGCTTTCTAGTCAAGCACATGAGATTTTCACATTTATTCTAAGTTCTCTTAGTTTTTGACTCCTTTGAGTTAATTTTTTCTTTCATATTTATGTGGTTGCCAAACAATGTGGCCAAACATTTGATGTTCGAGTTGTTGGCTTTGAAGTATAGGAAAATGAATTTGAGATGTCCTAACAAATTCATATTAAAAGTTGTTCATGAGGTAACTATCATGTTCTTAATGTTGTTTTGCATGTTCATGATTTTGACAACGTATGCAAATGGTTTCTTGGCAACCATATTCGGACGTGAATAGAGGTTTATGATCGTTATGTTTTCTTTAAATAGAGAGAATGAAAATAACTTACAATTTTTATTTATTTATTTTGGTTAGAGGTTAATTGATTATTTGGTTTATAAACAATTGTGTCTTTAGAGTCAACCAATTTTGTTTAGAGTACAATATTTTATTCCATTTTCTTATATGTTGGGATTTATGTAATCAATAAGATTTGATTTTTGGGGTTCTTTAAGAGCAATTCAATTTCATTAATAGAGCAAGGTCATTAAATTATTTTGTTATTTTTTAATTAAGGAAATTTAAGTAGCTAGTTTTTTAAGTTAATGGGTTTTTTCTTTATTTTCAATTATGTTAGCATTCATTGTATAGTTAAGAGTATATGTTTAAAAAAAAATATTGATTTATATAAAATATAATAATTATATAAATGCAAATAAAATGGAAGCATACTTGAGATTTATATTAGTTTCAAAGATTCGAGAGAATTATAAGTTTAATTATATAAAATAATTAACTTTAATCATTAATTCATGTCTCAAGGACACTATTGTCTATGAATAAATATGTAGCAAATAAAAGTTAACTTGTGGGAGAAAAAAATGTCAAAAATAAATGTGTGGACCCACAATTTGAGCCACAAAGGATGAGTTAAATACAATGAAACCTAAAACTCAAATAGAAAGATACACTCAAGATAGAACAAATGAAGACAAAAAATAATGCAAAGTACGACAAACCAAAGCATCGAACCTCCATGATTGTTTTAGATGTGCTCCAAGATGGATGGTGATATGTTGATGCTCTTAAGCTTAGAAATTACTCAATTTGACAACATAAGGTTAGTGTATAATTGATTTCTTGATATGA
Organism: Sequoia sempervirens; assembly: GCA_007258455.2. Lineage (NCBI taxonomy): Eukaryota > Viridiplantae > Streptophyta > Pinopsida > Cupressales > Cupressaceae > Sequoia > Sequoia sempervirens. The sequence continues at coordinate 10,770 of VDFB02154247.1, read as the reverse complement.
GAGAGATGAGCCTCTCTTAAATAGATTTTTCAAATGGAAAATGGAGGGCTAAAATGAAAAGATGAGATCAAGGGCCAAGATTAACTTGCACATGCAAGCCTCTTGGAATCTTGACAAGTGTCACAAGAGGATGTAAGATACTCTATCAATGGAGGAGATTTCACTAAATCAGGAGATGATAGGATATGAGAGCAAGTGTATGAAAATTAGAAGATGAGGTGGACGATCAAGCATGCTCACACTTGTTGTGAGCATGGAGGTGGCATGTGTGGAAAGCATGTCCACACTTGTGTGAGCATAGAGTGAGGATGAGTCAATATTACAAGGGATGAGATGGAGGGCTAAAATTCCTCCAAGTTGGCATGCTCACATATGTATTAACAAGGAGTAGGATGATTCAAGCATGCTAAATGTGTGAGCATGGAATAGGTTGAGGACACATATAAGGAAATGAAAGGTCAATATTTTGATCCCTGTTGATTAGATAATTGAGATTTAAAGGAAAAATTCCTTTTCCCCATTAGTTATGATATGGATTATTAAATTAGAGGAAATTGTTAGGAGGGGATTAATTATCCTAATAAATTAATTGAACATTTATTAATTAATTGATTAGTTGAAGGAATTAGGAGCTAAGGAACTAATTGATTAAGTTAATTTAATTAGTTAAATTTAGAGGTTTAAAGAGGAATAAATTGATCAAATTAATTAATGGAGAATGGTAATTATAAAGGTAATTAATTTATAGGAAATTAGTACTGTAGAGAAGGGGGATTCGCTACCCACCAGTCTCTTGATTACCAAGAGAATCACAAGGAAAAAACTTCCCTAAACTACCTCAAACTACCTCAATGAGAGTTCCAAAATTGGAATGAATAGGTCACAAAAGTTTCCCAAACAGACTAGCGAGTTTTTAGCCAAAGGACGGAAGCACAACACACAGACAACACCACGATGCATTGGTGTCCCATAGGTGTGTTGGCATTTCGTGCAAATTGAAAAGTAAGAATGTCCCAGAAAACACAAAGTAGCTACTTCTACCCTGACCGCTGAGAACTCTTTTGAGAATGTGGGAAAATAACAAAAAGTAATAGGATTGAAATAAGGTAGACTAAATGAAATGTAAATGATAAAACTAAAGAGGAGAAAGGAACTCATAGTGGACCAAGCACTGAAGCCTCCAGCAAATGAATATCTCCAATATCTGCACACATAAGACCAAGGAAAATGTTGGGGCTATTTAGGGGCTTGCCTCAATCAAACCCTCACTATAGTGTTCCCACCTCCACAAACAACCAAATAGATAGAATAATAGACACTGAAATAGATAAATAGATGAGATAGATGATACATAGACGGGATGTGAGAAATCCCAAGATGCTCAAAAACACAAGATAAGAGAGATATCACATGTAAGGCTTGAGGAAGCCACAGAGAGAGAGATAACTACAAAGCCAAGAGAGTAGTAGTGAATGTTGTGAGAATGTGAGATTTTTAGAATGTTGTAGCAAGAAAGAGAGTTGTGCAAGCAAGAGAGCAAGAGAGAAAGACCAAAGAAGATTTGAGAGAGAAGCCAAGAGAGGAATTAAATCATAGCGAGAGCAAGAGGATTGAAAATATAGATTTAAAAGAGAGAATAGGAGGGAAAAGAAGGTTCTCGAGTTGTTGCAAGGCATCCCGAGTCATTACCACTGACAAAAGTAAGTGACAAGTGGCAAGTCACTCAAAAATGGTTGTTTGAACATCAAAATGTTGTGGGACACTAGCACAACACATGTATGTCTATGTGGCACGCTAGTGTCCAGACACATCACGCTACAAAATGATAAGAATGAGAAAAGCACTAGGTTTTACACAAAGTTGACACACAAAGGTAGTTGTTGAAAAGGGGTCCTGAACATCTTGAGAAGGGAAAAGGCTAATGCAAGGGCTAAAATGAGCCTACACAAATGCTAAGGGAGTGGACACTAAAGTGGATGCAAAAATGTAAGTGAAATTGCAAGGGGTGTGATTTTATGACATTACAAGGACTAAGAATTAGAAATAAATTTGGGATGTATGTATTTTTCCCCTCTTGAATATAGTGTCAAACTAGAAAAAGAGGAATTGTGTCAAAAAATAATAAAAAGTAGAAAGGATGAGGTTACGATGACAAATTATCCCAATTTCCTAAAAAATAATAAGGATATTGGGTTGAAGGTGATGCCACCTCAAGAGAGTTGTCAAGTTAAATAGGGCTCAAGGGGTCTCTTGAAAGGATTAAAGAGACTTGGGCATATGGGGTGATGTGCCATGTTGGGGGATGATGTATCATTTGAGACAATGAGACTAGTATGATGTAGACATCGTGGTTGTATGATGTAGATAGATAATTTGATGATAATTTGATATGCTAATTGATATTGATTGGATGGTGCTAGATTTCATGGGTGTATATGTTTGATTGCGATGTCTCAAGATTATTTTTGTGATGATGATGGTATATGATGTATGGATAGAGGATGAATGTGAGAGAAGGGAGTGATGTGAAAGGGATGGAGATATAAATTAATGAGTGAGGTATGAAATGGGTGAAGGATGAAGGAAGATGATGGAAAATGATGAATTTGTCAAAGTAACATATTCTACAAAAAAAAAATTATTTATTATAGCACCAGTGTTATGCACCATGACACAAGGGACCATGATTATGGCGTGCCATGTTAGTAGAGGATTGACGTAAAACACACATATTGTAAATAACACAATTTTCCAATAGGTATGTTGTTAGGTCACACCATAACATGGAAAATAATGGTGACCAAAAGATAAAGGTATATGGAACATTGGAACCATAAGTAGTAAACAAAAATATATAGACAATTAAATAAAACACACATATAATACACGATGTGGCAATCAGTACAATATTGAGTCTAAGAGGGTGGATGGGTGGATGGGCATGTGATGTAGGGAAATGATAAGGGGTGGATTAGGCTTGGTCAAGAAGAGAAGATGGGAGAAGGTGGGTGTTAGCAAGATTTGGGGAATCGCATACTAGATTTATGTGCCCCAAGTTTCTCTATGAGTTGTATTTATACCCTAGACTCATCAATAAAGAGGGATCAGGAATTAGTGCATAATGCGGAACAAATAAATCAATAAAATATAAACATAATTTAAAGAACATCCATGATACACCATATATTAGCCAACTCCATATCTACTATATTTCTATTTTCTTATACTCAATGTCTTATGCACAATTCTTTTATCTTCTCTATATCTTCTATCTCTTAAAGTATCTCTCTCCTCTTTATTACATAATATTTTATCTTATACATATATTTTTTTAATAGTATGTGTCCCTTACATTCTAACCTACTTCTTGGAGATTAATTATTAGGAAAGGGCTTCACAACCCTCTTGTAGTGGTTTGTGGTAGGATTTATTTCTCTATTATGTACTCTATCATTTTCCCTATTGAAATGTGGGGAAAGGGATCCCCAAGGTTTTAATGGATGCTTTAAAACTTAGGAATCTCAATAAGTGTTTTTCCTTAGGGATTTCATTAGGAAAGAGATCACCAAGTGTGAAGATTGACTTTAAACCTCAATGGTGAGCCAATCAAACCTGGACCTCAATCCTTAGGACAATAGGAAAGATCTAGAAACAAATGAAAATGATTTGAAGTTCTCAAACTAAATGAACAATGAGACCTAATACATAAAATGAAAATTCCAAAATGTACAGAAACGAAAATGATAGCTTATAGGTAGATCTAAAAAGGGTTTGATGGCATGTACCTTTCACCAAAAGTTGATTTTAAAACCTGCTAAGGGATTGGGTAGCCCTTGGGCGAATGGGTCTTTGTTAGGGCTTCCAAAATAACTTTTGACAGTCCTCTGATGCTAGATATTGGCTTCTGTTTGACATAGGTCCCACTATCGGAAAGTCATGAATGAATTCTACAACCTAGTTTTTGTGGATTAACAACAATGATGGAAACTTGTGCAATAATACAAAATGGCTCCTTCAAGATTTCTTCAATTCTTCATCAACCTATAATCTGCACATACATAAAGAAGAAAAAATGTTTTGTTTGTATGGGGGTTTTCCTTATTCAAACCCTAATTTAGTAATTAAACCTTGATAGAAAGATAATGAAAAAGTAAGGAAATGATGAATGAACAATGCTTGCTACAACTCACCACCCTTCAATGACTTCCCTTAGAGGACCAAAGTCAAACATATTTCTCCAAATGAATTTAATTTTGCTTTGCTTGATTGATTTGGATACTTGAAATGCTTGGTTGCTTTAGGATCAACAATGCATATTAGCCTTCACAAGATGGCATGAACACACATAAACTTGGACATGATGTTAGGATCTTGATTGCTACAACAAATGATTGATAAATCTGCTATTGAATTCTCTTGACAATGATATTTTCTCTTGAAGTTTTACCTTAATGCTAGATGATTCCTATTAGATTTGAAATGATAAAAAGACCACGTATTGATTGCATTTATTTAATGTGGAATGCATAATTTGGTGAATTAGAAGCTTAATTAAGTCTAATAAATTAAATGGCCCAAACATAGCGTGAAATTGTAAAGGTATAAAATTGTCTATACTACATTTGTTGGAAAAACAAGGACAAACAACTGAGAGGGGAGGGGGGTGAATCAGTTGTCACAAAATATTAAACTTTTCAATCTTTACTTAACTTTAATCTCAAATCACGATGTGAATGAAGAGAGTAAACCATCAGCAATCCATACAACAAAACATAGAGAACACCAAAAAAAAATACGTGGAAACCTTGTTAGGGGAAAAACCACAGTGGATGTTAGTCCACAATATTAAAACTTATTAAAATTATAATGAAAATAGTAAGAGGAATGCACATGCATTCAAACACACACTACCTAGAGCTCACTACTCAAATACAATGAGAACTCACTTCCCAAAAATACAAAATAGGATTAAATAGAGAGGGTATGAACTGAGAAAATAGCTTCTACACAAGCTTGATTACAGTTCTAGTTAAGCACAAAAAAAATCCTTCACTCTTCACTCTCACTTTGCTCTGGAATCAAATGAATAGATCAATTATCACACACTTGCACTATCTTTGTCTTCTCTCACACTACACACACACTAACTTTGCTCAACCAATCACTCATATATATCCTCATTATGGAATTACATCAACCACTTAGTCAGCCAAAAAAATAAAACATATTTACAATGTCGGCCCAAATTAACAATTAAATTTTCAATGCAAATCAAACACCATTGGCCAATACAATGATGCAACCCAAAACAATATCCACAAGCGTGCCAAACATTCAAATTTCAATCTCCAAGGATCTACAACATGTTACCACCAACATGTTGGCCAGGAACATGAAAACCAAAACATGCACAAAAAAAATCTTTGACCATGAGCACACCGATCAACACAGACATACAACAATGATGGAGAATGATCTAGAAACATCCACAAACATAATGAACTAATAGAGAACCATCCACAACAACTAGAATTACACAAACTTCAATCAAGAACATTGACAGAGACCACAAAAACACTATCAAAACACAACTGTTCATAGCACGATCAAGTCTTCACATGGACCTCTAAAAATATTGGTAGATGAACTAAATACTCTCAATAATAAACCCTTTAGTCCACAACAATTGATCTTCAACATACATAACAAAATACCTTCATGACCTTCACTATTCCACTGGCAACCAACAACTCTTCTTTTAACAATTTTCCCAATATCCTCGACATATACAACCTTCAATACAATAATGCTAATAGTGTTGACATCTATGAAAACCACATATCAGCAACACAACCACAACATCCAACAACATTTAGCCTCCACTTTAGTGAGAGTATGAACTTGTGCTCAAACTCACACTAAAGTAGAAAAATGTGTATCAAGAGAGGTCCAAGTGCACAAATATTAATGAGATAGGATGACAAAGATCAAGGTGGGTGATCAATCCCCCAAGATCCAAGATCCCATGGAAAACCAACATAAGCATAAAGGACACACATGCATGTAAGATATGTGCAATAAGACAAGATACACAAGCATACAATGCCAATGCTAGTCTAAAAAGAAAAAAGGATGGATCAAGCCTCAATTGTTTGTCCAAAAAGATGGATCAAGCCTCAGTTGTTTGTCTAAAAGGGTGGATCAAGCCTCAGCTATTTTTCCAAAAGGATGGATCAAACCTAAATTGTTTATCCAAAAAAATACCCTCACAAGGGCTAGTGCAGTCCAATATACATTAGACGAGTCCTAAAGAAAAAATTAGAAACACACACTTAAGTCATCATGGTGGCAGATGGGAAAATTCATCACAAAATTTGTACCCATACGTCAACCATACCAAAATTTATACTCCATGATAGCTTTGATTAGGTGCCACAAAATGATCAAGATGCTATTTCAATGATTACTAAGTTCAACTCATGTGAACAAAAGTGAAGCAAAATGTCAAATTGAAAATGAAACTCACCTTAGGAGGTGCAAATGCCAAAATGAAATAATTTCAATGTATGCCCACACTTTAAAGGAATCGCTAAACACCATGCTATAAGCAATTACTTTAAAGTAGAAATGATAAATGTCAATTGATAAAAGGGAAATGTGAGCTTATTTAGAAAGCCTTATGCCAATGATATGTTTCCAAATAAATTTGCTTCATGAATTAGAGTTTCCCCCACATACAATCTCAAAAGATAACACATAAGGGATCCACAAATTTGGGGTTAGCATATGTCTTTGCTATAGTGATATAATAGAGCTCAGAACCATCATCATTCCCCAAATACTTGTAGAATAATGAACACAATGGAAGAATGACGCATAAAGAGTGAAAGAAAATAAAAGCTTTTGGGTTAACATGGAAGAGACCTAGATGTCTCAATGCCTTGCATCATCCCCAAAAGGAAAACACAAGATAAAAGAAAAGACAATGTTTACGATAGATAGAAAAATGTAGATACAAATAGAAGAATCTCATTACAAATTCACTTCCTTTGTATCCTTACACCAATGAAATAACAAGGGTCATCCAAAGAAAGCTCAAAAACATAAATACATGCCAAGCAACATGATATGGGGGATCACATTACATGCATGCAATCACAAAGAACATGAAAATAAAGGAAAGGAAATATGTCACACGCGATCCAACCTAAAGGAGGTCGTATGCATCCCTATCTTGCTCATCATGTACAGAAGGCAGATAACTAGCCAAAGGACTACAACAAATGTTGTGCTAGTACAAGGCTACCTAACCCCTTTCACCCCCCAAATGTAGGACAAGGATGAGCCAGGATAAATGATGATATGGTGCTCCTTGCAATATGGAGAAATGAGTTGCATAAAGTGTAATAAATGTAATAGTGAGTATACTAAGATTCTACAACTGTCACATGGAAAGGAGCAAAGTGTGTGCATGCTAGCCAATTATATAAATTATATTAAATTCATATAAAACATTCTTTAAAGCACAACACTCAACAATAAGATGCCTAAGATTTCTATGATATGCATAGTAAGACATGTTTGTACTTTTTCCTTTTTCCTTTTCTTAAATAGGTGGTAATGTAATCAATCCTAGGTGGAGAAGTTTGTCTAGGGTCCGCTTGGTCTCAATTATAGTATGTAAAAATGGTACCTTCTTAAGTTTATAGGGCTTGGGTTTCTTACTTGATTGAGTAGCTACTTGATGTGGAGGGGAAGGATCTTGATATCCTAATCCCTTAGTATCTTCCAGTGGTTTTTGTTCTAGAAATTGATATATCTCATGCTCATTCATTATGCCATATCCTTTTTTGCTTAAAATTCTAAAGCCTTGACCATAACGCTCTTCTAAGTTGATAGGTTCATCAGTAACTTTATGGGCATAGGATAGAAGAGTATCAATGTTGTCATTGTGAAGAAGTTCCTTTAAGGTTGGTGGTTGAACTTTGATTTGTAATTTAATTTTGGGATGTAAAAGGTTGAACATGCCAAGTGGTGGTATGATAGGAGGTGTTGGTTGTTTCGCGGAGAGGGATGGAAGGATGCATTTTCTCAGATTACGTAATAGATTTTTGTATGAAGTCTTGATGATGGGCTTAGGTTTTTGGTCAAATCTAGGTAGATATTATAGTCTATTTGTTGAAAGTATTATGAACTTTAGTGGCTAAGTGTTAATATTTGCATGATGTTTCCCTTAAAATGCTAACTTTGGGTTTAATTCCCTCTTTACGAAGCTTTAATGATATTGACATATTGTGTGGATTATCTATATCGATTTTGTGCATGGTTGATGAATGTTCCTTGAGGTGATTATAGATGTGATATTCTTATGCGTACTGACACTGTTCTACAGGATATCTTTTGTGGATGCTAAGTTGAGAAAGGAAACCATCAGATGAACATGTAGGGAATCATTCCAAGGAGTCAATTGAGCACAACAGTAGATTCCCCATGGCAGTAAAACGTAACTGCCTTGTATTAATGGCATTGAGCAATCGTGGGTGTTACTGCAGTGTCGAGTCCATGTTTGGACATGCATGTCTAACTCGATTCCCTAAGTTGTAACCACTCCGCCACTCTTCCTTGCTTTCCCTAAATGGCATCCTCTTATTTAGTGGGAGTTGACTGCCCTGTTTAGTTGGTAGAATCAATAAGGATTTGAATCTTAAGGACTCATAGTTCTTGATTTTTGTTGGAAAAAATGATAGTGATATTATATTGAGCATCTTCTACTTTCCAATATAGCTATGTTGTTACTCTATTTATTTTTCTTCCAATGAATAAGATGATAGTCTTGATTTAAGCATCTGAGTTCACAATAGTCTTAGTCGATACTCACCCAAGAGGGCCCACTTGGTGAGTAATCCTTTCTTTTCCTTAGAGTAATTAGTTTAATTAGCATGTTTTGTTCTGCACCTAGTTGAAAATCTGGCATTGATTGTTCCTGCAGCCACTAGAAGTCCATTTTGTGTCGGTTCCTATAGCCAAAGCAGATAGAGTAGTTCTTATTTGTTGCTTAGATCAAATATTTTATTCCTGTTATGCATTCTAGTTTGGTATAGTTATTGATTCATGTTCAACATTTACCACCTACAATTTACTTCTAGTATTGTGTTTCTTAGTCATAGATTAGAAATGGCTACTTAAGAGTTCCTAGCGCACATACTGTGCTGACCCATTTCAAGTTCACATCCCTGGGTTGACAAAATAAATGTACCTCCATGGTGGTTAAGATGATCGTTTAGTTTAAACACCCAATTTCTGAATCATGGCTGGAAGGGCCTAGTTATTGAAGTCACTATAGGAGGCCAACGTTTGCATTCTATCTTCATCTTGGCCTAAGATATTTATCTCATGAGGATATTCATTAGGAGGTGAAGACTCATGAATGTGTTCAATTGTATTAGGATAATAACCAAACACACAACTTGAAACATCAAACAAAGATTTCAAGGACATCCATAGATTACAAAAACACATGTCCATGATGAAACTTTTCTTTAAATGTCAAATAAATGGACTTTTGATTCAACTTTCAAATCTGAAATATGATAATTGACTTATTATAAGATGCAAAAACCTGAAAAATGATTACTTTTGAATGCAATTTTTTATCTTAAACAATGTACTTTATTTCACCAATTAAAATAAATGCAAACATCTATAGAAATATGCAATTCCTGAAACTGAAATAGAGATATGCAAGTATAGGAAAATGAAGTAGACAGAGACAAATATGTGTGCAAAATTTTGCAAAATCACTTATAAAAGGACATGTTCGCCCAAGGGCATATGAGTCTTTGTACAAGGTTTTGAAAAAATGAAGTATGAGTGTTTAACTTGATATTTAAGTTCATTGTTCCTAATTGCAAACAAATTCTTCAGTGACAGTTTTTCTAGAATTTCTAATTAAATGTAAATGCACTTGTATGACAATGTATGGACAAAATGATAATTTTTGAATGCAATTTTGACTGTAATTCTAATCTAAATGACTGAAACACACCTTAATGCAAGATATTATGCAAAATGTATGCAATTTTTTTGGATTTTTATGATTTAAATGATGCAAATATGCAATATGTAACCTTAAATGAAATGCAAAATAAGATAATGCAAAATCTAGATCTAGGGTTCCAAGGACCTCAAATCAAAAAAAGTATGATGTAAGAATGTCAAGTTCACTAAAATGAAATGTGGGGAAAGGAATCCCCAAGGTTTTAAATAGGTTCTTTAAAACTTAGGAATCTCAGTAAGTGAATTTCCCTAGGGGTTTCATTAGGAAAGAGATCATAAGGTGTGAATATTGACTTTCAACCTCAATGGTGAGCCAATCAGACCTGGACCTCAGTCCTTAGGATAATAGGAAAGATCTAGAAATAAATGAAAATGATTTGAAGTGCTCAAACTAAATGAACAAGACCTAAAACATAAAATGAAAATTTCATAATGTACAAAAATGGAAATGATAGTTTGTAGACAAATCAAAGAAGGGTTTGATGTAATGTGCATGTCACAAAAAGCTAATTTTAAGACATGCTAAGGGACTAGTTCGCCGCTGTGAAAATGGGTCCTTGTTAAGGCTTCCAAAATAACTTTTGACATGTCAGAAAGTTGGAAATAAACTCTACAGCCTAATTTTTGTGGCTTGACAACAGTGATGACAACTTGTGCAATAATGCAAAATTGGTCCTTCAAGATTTCTTCAATTCTTCAACAACTTGTAATCTA